>JAODPA010076789.1:0-28137 GCA_025585075.1 Nepenthes mirabilis
CCGGGATTTATACTTACGGTTATATAATGGTTTGGCTCATAAAGGTAGAATACTTTTGATATTTACGACTTTCAATACTTGTGTATTTCTTTGTGTAAGTTTAAATTTAGCATTGTCATTAGTTCAATGTTTGGGTGCGAATGCCATTTGTAGGATGTGAATGTGGATTGGGTAGATGAATAGCTCAAAAAGGCTCGTAAATTGATTCGAAAAATATGGGTACGTGTCATAAGTTGTTAATGAATATATTAATATTTGTTTTCTCATACAGTGTTAACAAAATCAAATACTTTCCAGGCGACGACATTCAGAAGGTCGGAGAAGATGAAAAGGAAGGACTTAAAACGGTTTTTGAGGGTACAAATTCTAGAAGAAAATCTAGGAGAGGTAAAAAAGTATGTTGGCTTTTGAAAAATTACCCGGCTTTATGAGAATATTCTCATATGGTTCTAAATGATATGTCTCTAATGGTGACCTTGCTGGCACATTGTTCTCTGCTTTATGAAAAGGATAGAGCGGCTATCTTTGAAAGGATATTAAAATAAAAAAATGTAAACTGTCAATTATAATTACAACCTTTAAAGTCCACTTAAGGCTTTTGTATAAAATTCGATGAATCAGTGACATTATTTCCTTGCATTACGTTCAGAGCTTAACATACACGCATATTGCTTACTTGGATTTGGCGGTGAAACTCTCGAGGAATGGTATCGTGTTTTTTCAAAAAATTGGTACGTATATCAAATATTTGGCATTATTACATGTTAATTTCTAATTTGCAAGTGATTGTAACAGAAGTGGAGCACTCTACGTGAACTTTTATTTACACATAAAATATTTATAAAATTGTCGAGGTATGTATTGTTGATACTAACAACTTTTGAATTCGTACGGAAGTTATTTTAAATGGTGATATACTGTTGCTCTTAGTTTCGAAGTTCTTAGGGTTAGGGGTCATGTATTAGTGTTTAAGTTTTCGTCTAAGTCTCCGCGGACAGGTTTAGGGTCTAGGCTTTCAACAGAGGTTGCAATTTAGAATGTAAAATAATGTGTTTAATTAAATCGTTATCTAATTACGGTGATCTGGCATGCACAAGAATTAATCATGGGATCTAAAGGCACCTGGGAGGCAGAATAACGATGGAGATGTAGCTGAAAAGATGATAAAATGGCATGGTGACTATTAAAAATTGCCTTTATGTGAGTACTTATCAGATTTATGTTATCTTCTGTGTGGGTGTTAATTATATTTTTATCTGTTAGCCTCTAATATTGATATTGCATGCATCGTCTTTCTGTGAAAAGATAACGAAGTATCATCCGGGATTTATACTTACGGTTATATAATGGTTTGGCTCATGAAGGTAGGATACTCTTGATATTTACGACTTTCAATACTTGTGTATTTCTTTGTGTAAATTTAAATTTAATATCGGCATTAGTTCTATGTTTGGATGTGAACGCCATCTGTAGGATGTGAATGTCGATTTGGTAGATGAATAGTTCAAGAAGGTTCGTAAATTGATTTGAAAAATATGGGTATATGTCAGAAGTTGTTAATGAATATAGTAATATTTGTTTTCTCATACACTGTTAAGAAAATCAAATACTTTCCAGGAGATGACATTCTGAAGGTCGGAGAAGATAAAAAGGAAGGACTTAAGACGGTTTTTGAGGGTACAAATTCTAGAAGAAAATCTAGGAGTGGTAAGAATGTATGTTGGCTTTTGAAAAATTACTCGGCTTGATGAGAATATACTCATATGGTTCTAAATGATATGTCTCTAATGGTAGGCTTGGAGGCACATTGTTCTCCGCTTTAGAGAAAGGATAGAGCGGCTATCTTTGAAACGATCTTGAAATAAAAAAAAGGTAAACTGTCAATTATAATTACAGCCTTTAGAGTCCACTTAAGGCTTTTGTATAAAATTTGACGAATCAGTGACATTATTTCCTTGCATTACGTGCAGAGCTTAACATACACGCATATTGCTTACTTGGATTTGGCGGAGAAATTCTCGAGGAATGGTATCGTAGTCTCTCAAAAAATAGGTACGTATATCAAATATTTAGCATTATAGCATGTTAATTTCTAATTTGCAGGTGATCGTAACAGAAGCGGAGCACTCTACGTGAACTTTTATTTGCACGTAGAATATTTATAAAATTGTCGAGGTACGTATTCTTGATACTAACAACTTTTGAATTCGTACGGAAGTTATTTTAAATGGTGCTACACTGTTGCTCTTAGTTTCGTAGTTCTTAGGGTTAGGGGTCAGGTATTAGTGTTTAAGTTTTCGTCTAGGTCTCCGCGGATTGGTTTAGAGTCTAGGCTTTCGACAGGGGTTGCAATTTAGAATGTAAAATAATGTGTTTTATTAAATCGTTATTTAATTACGGTGATCTGACATGCAAGAGAATTAATCATGGGATTTGATAGCACCTGGGAGGCGGAATAACGGTGGAGATGTAGCTAAAAAGATGATAAAATGGCAAGTTGACTATTAAAAATTGCCTTTATGTGAGTACTTATCAGATTTATGTTATCTTCTATGTGAGTGTTAATTATATTTTTATCTGCTAGCCTCTAATATTGATATTACATGCATCGTCTTTCAGTGAAAAGATGACGAGGTATCATCCGGGATTTATACTTACGGTAATATAATGGTTTTGCTCATGAAGGTAGGATACTCTTGATATTTACGACTTTCAATACTTGTGTATTTCTTTGTGCAAATTTAAATTTAATATCAGCATTAGTTCTAAGTTTGGATTCGAATGCCATTTGTAGGATGTGAATGTTGATTTGGTAGATGAATAGTTCAAGAAGGCTCGTAAACTGATTCGAAAAATATGGGTATGTGTCAGAAGTTGTTAATGAATATAGTAATATTTGTTTTCTCATACACAGTTAAGAAAATCAAATACTTTCCAGGAGATGACATTCAGAAGGTCGGAGAAGATGAAAAGGAAGGACTTAAGACGGTTTTTGAGGGTACAAATTCTAGAAGAAAATCTAGGGGAGGTAAAAATGTATGTTGGCTTTTGAAAAATTACCCGACTTTATGAGAATATTCTCATATGGTTCTAAATGATATGTCTCTAATTGTGGGCTTGCAGGCACATTGTTCTCCGCTTTAGAGAAAGGATACACAGCTCTCTTTGAAATGATATTGAAATAAAAGACAGGTAAATTGTCCTTTATAATTATAACCTTTAGAGCCCACTTAAGACTTTAGCATAAAATTTTACGAATTAGTGACGTTATTTTCAAACATTATGTGCAGAGGTTAACACATACACATGTTGCTTACTAGGATTTGGTGGTGAAATTCTCAAGGAATGGTGTCGTGTTCTCTCAAAAAATAGGCACGTATATCAAATATTTAGCATTATAGCATGTTAATTTCTAATTTACAGGTGATCGTAACAGAAGCGGAGCACTCTACGTGAACTTTTAATTGCACGTAGAATAGTTGTAAAATTTTTGAGGTACGTATTGTTGATACTAATAGCTCTTAATTTGTACGGAAGTTATTTTAAATGGTGCTACACTGTTGCTCTTAGTTTCGTAGTTCTTAGGGTTACGGGTCAGGTATTAGTGATTAAGTTTTCGTCTAGGTCTCCGCGGACAGGTTTAGGGTCTAGGCTTTCAACAGAGGTTGCAATTTAGAATGTAAAATAATGTTATCTTTTGTGTAGATGTTAATTATATTTTTATCTGTTTGCCTCTAATTTGCTATTGCATGCATCGTCCTTCAGTGAAAAGATGACGATGTATCATCCGGGATTTATACTTACGGTTATATAATGGTTTGGCTGATGAAGGTAGAATACTCTTGATATTTACGACTTTCAATACTTGTGTATTTCTTTGTGTAAATTTAAATTTAATATCGGCATTAGTTCTAAGTTTGGATGTGAACGCCATCTGTAGGATGTGAATGTGGATTTGGTAGATGAATAGTTCAAGAAGGCTTGTAAATTGATTCGAAAAATATGGGTATATGTCAGAAGTTGTTAATGAATATAGTAATATTTGTTTTCTCATACACCGTTAAGAAAATCAAATACTTTCCAAGAGATGACATTCTGAAGGTCAGAGAAGTTGAAAAAGAAGGACTTAAGACGGTTTTTGAGGATACAAATTCTAGAAAAAAATCTAGGAGAGGTAAGAATGTATGTTGGCTTTTGAAAAATTACTCGGCTTGATGAGAATATACTCATATGGTTCTAAATGATATGTCTCTAATGGTAGGCTTGCAGGCACATTGTTCTCCGCTTTAGAGAAAGGATACAACAGCTCTCTTTGAAACGATCTTGAAATAAAAAAAAGGTAAATTGTCAATTATAATTACAGCCTTTAGAGTCCACTTAAGGCTTTTGTATAAAATTTGACGAATCAGTGACATTATTTCCTTGCATTATGTGCAGAGCTTAACATATACGCATATTGCTTACATGGATTTGGCGGAGAAATTCTCAAGGAATGGTGTCGTGTTTTCTCAAAAAATAGCTACGTATATCAAATATTTAGCATTATAGCATGTTAATTTCTAATTTGCAGGTGATCGTAACAGAAGCGGAGCACTCTACGTGAACTTTTAATTGCACGTAGAATAGTTGTAAAATTTTTGAGGTACGTATTGTTGATACTAACAGCTCTTAAATTTGTACGGAAGTTATTTTAAATGGTGCTACATTGTTGCTCTTTGTTTCGTAGTTCTTAGGGTTACGGGTCAGGTATTAGTGATTAAGTTTTCGTTTAGATCTCCGCGAACAGGTTTAGGGTCTAGGCTTTCGACAGGGGTTGCAATTTAGAATGTAAATAATGCGTTTTATTAAATCGTTATCTAATTACGGTGATCTGACATGCAAGAGAATTAATCATGGGATCTAATGGCACCTGGGAGGCGGAATAACGGTTGAGATGTAGCCAAAAAGATGATAAAATGGCAAGGTGACTATTAAAAATTGCCTTTCTGTGAGTACTTATCAGATTTATGTTATCTTCTATGTGGGTGTTAATTATATTTTTATCTGCTAGCCTCTAATATTGATATTACATGCATCGTCTTTCAGTGAAAAGATGACGAGGTATCATCCGGGATTTATACTTACGGTTATATAATGGTTTTGCTCATGAAGGTAGGATACTCTTGATATTTATGACTTTCAATACTTGTGTATTTCTTTGTGTAAATTTAAATTTAATATCGGCATTAGTTCTAAGTTTGGATTCGAACGCCATTTGTAGGATGTGAATGTGGATTTGGTAGATGAATAGTTCAAGAAGGCTCGTAAACTGATTCGAAAAATATGGGTATGTGTCAGAAGTTGTTAATGAATATAGTAATATTTGTTTTCTCATACACTGTTAAGAAAATCAAATACTTTCCAGGAGATGACATTCAGAAGGTCGGAGAAGATGAAAAGGAAGGACTTAAGATAGTTTTTGAGGGTACAAATTCTAGAAGAAAATCTAGGAGAGATAAGAATGTATGTTGACTTTTGAAAAATTACTCAGCTTGATGAGAATATACTCATATGGTTCTAAATGATATGTCTCTAATGGTGGGCTTGCAAGCACATTGTTCTCCGCCTTAGAGAAAGGATAGAGCGGCAATCTTTGAAACGATATTGAAATAGAAAAAGGTAAATTGTTAATTATAATTACAACCTTTAGAGTCCACTTAAGGCTTTTGTATAAAATTGACGAATCAGTGATATTATTTCCTTGTATTACGTGCAGAGCTTAACATATACGCATATTTCTTACTTGGATTTGGCGGATAAATTCTCGAGGAATGTTATTGTGTTCTCTCAAAAAATAGGTTCGTATATCAAATATTTGGCATTATAGCATGTTTAATTTCTAATTTGCAGGTGATCGTAACAGAAGCGGAGCACTCTACGTGAACTTTTATTTGCATGTAGATTATTTATAAAATTGTCGAGGTACTTATTCTTGATGCTAACGACTTTTAAATTCGTACGGAAGTTATTTTAAATTGTGCTACACTGTTGCTCTTAGTTTCGTAGTGTTTAGGGTTAGGGGTCAAGTATTAGTGTTTAAGTTTTTATCTAGGTCTCCGTGGACAGGTTTAGGGTCTAGGCTTTTGACGGAGGTTATAATTTAGAATGTAAAATAATGTTTTTTGTTAAATCGTTATCTAATTACGGTGATCTGGCATGCAAGAGAAATAATCATGGAATCTAAAGGCACCTGCGATGCGGAATAACGGTGGAGATGTAGCTGAAGTGATGATAAAATGGCAAGGTGACTATTAAAAATTGGCTTTGTGTGAGTACTTATTAGATTTATGTTATCTTCTATATGGGTGTTAGTTATTTTTTTGTCTATTTGGCTCTAATATTCATATTGCATGCATCGTCCTTCAGTGCAAAGATGATGATGCACCATCCAGGATTTATACTTACGGTTATATAATGGTTTAGCTCATGAAGGTAGAATACTCTTGATATTTCCAACTTTCAATACACGTAGAATATTTGTAAAATTGTCGAGGTACGTATTCTTGATACTAAAACTTTTAAATTCGTACGGACCTTATTTTAAAATGTGCTACACTGTTGCTCTTAGTTTCGTAGTTCTTAGGGTTACGTGTCTGGTATTAGTGTTTAAGTTTTCGCCTTGGTCTCCATGGACAGGTTTAGGGTCTAGGCTTTCGACAGAGGTTGCAATTTTGAACATGAAATAATGTGTTTTAATAAATTGTTCTTTAATTACGGGGATCTGAAGGCACCTGGGAGGAGGAATAACGGAGGAGGTACGGCTGAAAAGATGATAAAATGGCAACGTGACTATTAAAAATTGCCTCTGTGTGAGTATTTATTAGATTTATGTTATCTTATATGCGGATGTTAATTATATTTTTATCTATTAGGCTCTAGTATTGATATTGCATACATCGTCCTTTAGTGAAAAGATGACGAAGTACCATACAGGATGTATACTTACCGTTATATAATGGTTTGACTCATGAAGATAGAATACTCTTGATATTTACGACTTTTAATACTTGTGTATTTCTTTGTGTAAATTTAAATTTGACATTGGCATTAGTTCTAAGTTTGGGTGCGAATGCCATTTATAAGATGTGAATGTGGATTTGGTAGATGAATAGTTCAATAAGTCTCGTAAATTGAGTCGAAAAATATGGGTATGTGTCATAAGTTGTTAATGAATATATTAATACTTGTTTTCTCGTACATTGTTAACAAAATCAAATACTTTCCACGGGATGGCATTCAGAAGGTTGGAGATGATGAAAAGGACGGACTTATGACCGTTTTTGAGGGTACAAATTCTAGAAGAAAATCTAGGAGAGGTAAAAATGTATGTTGGCTTTTGAAAAATTACCCAGCTTTACGAGAATATACTCATATGGTTCTAAATGATATGTCTCTAATGGTGGACTTGCAGGCACATTGTTCTCTGCTTTATGAAAAGGATAGAGCGGCCATCTTTAAAACGATATTGAAATAAAAGAAAGGTAAACTGGCATACATAATTGCAACCTTGAGAGCCCACTTAAGACTTTTGTATAAAATTTTACAAATTAGTGACATTATTTTCTAGCATTACGAGCAGAGCTTAATATACACGCATATTGCTTACTTGGATTTGGCGGTGAAATTCTCGAGGAATGGTATCTTGTTCTCTCAAAAAATGGGTACGTATATCAAATATTTCACATTATAGCATGTGAATTTCTAATTTGCAGGTGATCGTAACAGAAGCGGAGCTCTCTACGTGAACTTTTATTTGCACGTAAAATATTTGTAAAATTGTCGAGGTACATATTCTTGATATTAACAACTTTTAAATTCGTTCGGACGTTATTTTAAATTGTGCTACAATATTAACAAAGGTCTACTTGCTGCACCCTTGGTCTTGCAAAGCTTGAAGGTTGCAAGCAAGGAGATGTTGTGAGAATACCAGCATTAAATGATGCTAAGTGGCCTGTTGTTATCATACACCTCAGTGGGAGTTCTTGATCCACAGAAGTGTAGAATGCTGTAGTTTATATCATAAAGACTGGAATTGATAACTTGTTCTTCATTTCATGTGATCTTCAGTTGAAGGGGTTAGTTGTGAATGAGAAAACTTTGTGGTAGAATCCTGATGGTTATCTACTTGGTAGAATGGCCCCATTAATCCTTGAGCAACATCATGCTGCAGTTATGCACAGAGCATGGGCTTATTAATACATGAACAGAATCGAAATAATAGGTGTTAATGTGTTGGCATACATTCTGCAAAAGAATGATAAAAAAAAAAAGAAGTAATGTCATCTTAGGTTAAAAATAAACTGAAGTTAAAATATTATTCAAGCAGTGATCATATTTTTTTTCACTTATACTTATCTTGTTTTAATTCAAGCAGTAAATAGACTACACTAAATATCAATTTCTCTACCCAAAATATTATCCAACTAGATATTTTCTTTATTACTGATGGTGGCTCATGAAGGGTAGCATATTAAATTGGTTTTGAATAAAATTTCTTGAAAGTATAGATTTCCTAATGCATGCTTGATCTTTGTATTAGATCCCTGTATTGTCTTCCGTGTGTTTTTGTCGTGACACGTATTATAGGTCATTTAATGCCTAAAATTTTTAGTACTTTTCTTTACAAGTTGTAAGAATTTTTAAAATTGAATTTCATTTTAAGAAAATTGTGACTTGAATTTCATCCGTTTCAACATTTATGTCAGAAGTTAATATTTTTTTATGAATAACCTTGTTTAGTGTTAATATTCACTTGAAAGACAGGTAAATTGTCCTTTATAATTACAACTTTTAGAGCTCACTTAAGATTTTAGTATAAAATTTGACGAATTAGTGACATTATTTTCAAACATTACGTGCAGAGATTAACACGCACACATATTGCTTACTTGGATATGGTGGTGAAATTCTCGAGGAATGGTGTCGTGTTCTCTCAAAAAATAGGTACGTATATCAAATATTTGGCATTATAACATGTTAATTTCTAATTTATAGGTGATCGTAACAGAAGCGGAGCACTCTACGTGAACCTTTATTTGCACGTAGAATATTTGTAAAATTGTCGAGGTACGTATTCTTAATATTAACAACTTTTAAATTCGTACGGAAGTTATTTTAAATGGTGCTACACTGTTGCTCTTAGTTTGGTAGTTCTTAGGGTTATAGGTCAGGTATTAGTGTTTAAGATTTTCATCTAGGTCTCTGCGGACAGGTTTAGGGTTTAGGCTTTCGATAGAGGTTGTAATTTTGAATGTGAAATAATGTGTTTTAATAAATCGTTCTCTAATTACGGTGATTTGGCGTGCAAGAGAAATAATCATTGGATCTAAAGGCACCTGGGAGGTGGAATAACGGTGGAGATGCTGCTGAAAAGATGATAAAATGTCAAGGAAACTATTTAAAATTGCCTTTGTGTGAGTACTTATTAGATTTATGTTATCTTCTATGTGGATGTTAATTATATTTTTATCTGTTAACCTCTAATATTGATATTGCATGCATCGTCCTTCAGTGAAAAAACGACGAAGTATCATCCGGGATTTATACTTACGGTTATATAATGGTTTGGCTCATGAAAGTAGAATACTGTCGATATTTACGACTTTTAATGCTTGTGTATTTCTTTTTGTAAATTTAAATTTAATATTGGCATTAGTTCTAAGTTTGGGTGCGAACGTCATTTGTAGGATGTCAGTGTGGATTTGGCAGATGAATAGTTCAAGAAGGCTCGTAAATTGATTCGGAAAATGTGGGTATGTGTCATAAGTTGTTAAAGAATATATTAATATTTGTTTTCTCGTACACTGTTAACAAAATCAAATAATTTTCAGGGTACGACATTCAAAAGGTCGGAGAAGATGAAAAGGAAGGACTTAAAACGGTTTTTGAGGGTACAAAATCTAGAAGAAAATCTATGAGAGGTAAAAACGTATGTTGGCTTTTCAAAAATTACCCGGCTTGATGAGGATATACTCATATGGTTGTAAATGATATGTCTCTAATGGTGGGCTTGTAGGCACATTGTTCTCCGCTTTAGAGAAATGATAGAGCGACTATCTTTGAAACGATATTGAAATAAAAAAGGTAAACTGTTCTTTATAATTACAACCTTTAGAACTCGCTTAAGACTTTAGCATAAAATTTGACGAATTAGTGACATTATTTCCTAGCATTACGTGCAGAGCTTAACATACACGCATATTGCTTACTTGGATTTGGCTGTGAAATTCTCAAGGAATGGTATCGTATTCTCTCAAAAAATAGGTACGTATATCAAATATTTAGTATTATAGCATGTTAATTTCTAATTTGCAGGTGATCGTACCAGAAGCGGAGCACTCTACGTGAACTTTGATTTGCACGTAGAATATTTGTAAAATTGTCAAGGTACGTATTCTTGATACTAACAACTTTTAAATTCGTACGGAAGTTACTTTAAATGGTGCTACACTGTTGCTCTTAGTTTGGTAGTTCTTAGGGTTACAGGTCAGGTATTAGTGTTTAAGATTTTCATCTAGGTCTCTGCGGACAGGTTTAGGGTCTAGGCTTTTGACAAAGGTTGTAATTGTGAATGTGAAAAAATGTGTTTTAATAAATCATTCTCTAATTACGGTGATCTGGCATGCAAGAGAAATAATCATGGGATCTGAAGGCACCTGCGAGGAGGAACAATGGAGGAGATATAGCTAAAAAGATGATAAAATGTCAAGGAGACTATTCAAAATTGCCTTTGTGTGAGTACTTCTTAGATTTATGTTATTTACAGTGTGGATGTTTATTATATTTTTATCTATTAGGCTCTAATATTGATATTGCATGCATCGTCCTTCAGTTAAAAGAGGACGAAGTATCATCCGGGATTTATACTTACGGTTATATAATGGTTTGGCTCATCAAGGTAGAATACTCTTGATATTTATGACTTTTAATACTTGTGTATTTCTTTGTGTAAATTGAAATTTAGCATTGTCATTAGTTCTAATTTTGGGGGAGAACACCATTTGTAGGATGTGAATGTGGATTTGGTAGATGAATAGCTCAAGAAGGCTTGTAAATTGATTCGGAAAATATGGGTATGTATCATAAGTTAATGAATATATTAATATTTGTTTTCTTGTACACTGTTAACAAAATCAAATACTTTTTAGGCGACGACATTCAAAAGGTTAGAGAAGATGAAAAGGAAGGACTGAAAATGATTTTTTAGGGTACAAATTGTAAAAGAAAATATAAGAGAGGTAAAAATGTATGTTGGCTTTTAAAATATTACCCAGCTTCGTGAGAATATTCTCATATGGTTGTAAATGATATGTCTCTAATTGTGGACTTGCAGGCACATTGTTCTCCGCTTTAGAGAAAGAATACAGCGGCTATCTTTGAAATGATATTAAAATAAAAGACAGGTAAATTGTCCTTTATAATTACAAGCTTTAGACCCCACTTAAGACTTTAACATAAAATTTGACGAATTAGTGACATTATTTTCAAACATTACGTGTAGAGGTTAACACGCACACATATTGCTTACTTGGAGTTGGTGGTGAAATTCTCGAGGAATGGTGTCGTGTTCTCTCAATAAATAGGTACGTATATCAAATATTTGGCATTATAGCACGTTAATTTCTAATTTGCAGGTGATCGTAATAGAAGCGGAGCACTCTACGTGAACCTTTATTTGCACGTAGAATATTTGTAAAATTGTCGAGGTACGTATTCTTGATATTAATAACTTTTAAATTTGTACGGAAGTTATTTTAAATGGTGCTACAATGTTGCTCTTAGTTTGGTAGTTGTTAGGGTTACGAGTTAGATATTAGTGTTTAAGTTTTTCGTCTAGGTCTCCGCGGACAGGTTTAGGGTCTAGGCTTTCGTTAGAGGTTGCAATTTTGAATGTGAAATAATGTGTTTTAATAAATCGTTATCTAATTACGGTGATCTGGCATGCAAGAGAAATAATTATGGGATCTAAAGGCACCTGGGATGAGGAATAACGGTGGAGATGCAGCTGAAAAGATAATAAAATGTCAAGGAGACTACTCAAAATTGCCTTTGTGTGAGTACTTATTAGATGTACGTTATCTTCTGTATGGATGTTAATTATATTTTTATCTGTTAGACTCTAATATTGATATTGCATGCATCGTCCTTCAGTGAAAAGACGACGAAGTATCATCCGGGATTTATACTTACGGTTATATTATGGTTTGGCTCATGAAGGTAGAATACTCTCGATATTTACGACTTTCAATGCTTCTGTATTTCTTTGTGTAAATTTAAATTTTATATTGGCATTAGTGGTAAGTTTGGGTGCGAACGTCATTTGTAGGATGTGAGTGTGGATTTGGCAGATGAATTGTTCAAGAAGGCTCGTAAATTTATTCGGAAAATGTGAGTATGTGTCATAAGTTGTTAAAGAATATATTAATATTTGTTTTCTCGTACACTGTTAACAAAATCAATTACTTTCTAGGGGACAACATTCAGAAGGTCCGAGAAAATGAAAAGGAAGGACTTAAAACAGTTTTTGAGGGTACAAATTCTAGAAGAAAATCTATGAGAGGTAAAAACGTATGTTGGCTTTTCAAAAATTACCCGGTTTGATGAGAATATACTCATGTGGTTGTAAATGATATGTCTCTAATGGTGGACTTACAGGCACATTGTTCTCCGCTTTAGAGAAATGATAGAGCGGCTATATTTGAAACGATGTTGAAATAAAAAAAAGGGTAAACTGTCCTTTATAATTACAACCTCTAGAGCCCGCTTAAGACTTTAGCATAAAATTTGACGAATTAGTGACATTATTTCCTATCATTACGTGCAGAGTTTAACATACATGTATATTGCTTACTTGGATTTGGCGGTGAAATTCTCGATAAATGGTATCGTGTTCTCTCAAAAAATAGGTACGTATATCAAATATTTGGCATTATAGTATGTTAATTTCTAATTTGCAGGTGATCGTAACAGAAGCGAATCACTCTACGTGAACTTTAATCTGCACGTAGAATATTTGTAAAATTGTCGAGGTACGTATTATTGATACTAACAACTTTTAAATTCGTACGAAAGTTATTTTAAATGGTGCTACACTGTTGCTCTTAGTTTGGTAGTTCTTAAGGTTACGGGTCAGGTATTAGTGTTTAAGCTTTCGTTTAGGTCTCTGCGGACAGGTTTAGGTCTAGGCTTTCGATAGATGTTGCAATTTTAAATGTGAAATAATGTGTTTTGATAAATCGTTCTCTAATTACGGTGATCTAGCATGCAAGAGAAATAATCATGGGATCTGAAGACACCTAGGAGGAGGAATAATGGAGATGCAGCTTAAAAGATGATAAAATTTCAAGGAAACTATCCAAAATTGTCTTTGTGTGAGTAATTATTAGATTTATGTTATCTTCTGTCTGGATGTTAATTATATTTTTATCTGTTAGCCTCTAATATTGATATTGCATGCATCGTCTTTCAGCGAAAAAATGACGAAGTATCATCCGGGATTTATACTTACACTTATATAATGGTTTGGCTCATGAAGGTAGGATACTCTTGATATTTACTACTTTCAATACTTGTGTATTTCTTTGTGTAAATTTAAATTTAATATCGGCATTAGTTCTAAGTTTGGATGCGAACGCCATTTGTAGGATGTGAATGTGGATTTGGTATATGAATAGTTCAAGAAGGCTCGTAAATTAATTCAAAAAATATGGGTATGTGTCTGAAGTTGTTATTGAATATAGTAATATTTGTTTTCTCATACACTGTTAAGAAAATCAAATACTTTCCAGGAGATGACATTCAGAAGGTCGAAGAAGATAAAAAGGATGGATTTAAGACGGTTTTTGAGGGTACAAATTCTAGAAGAAAATCTAGGAGAGGTAAAAATGTATGTTGGCTTTTGAAAAATTACCCGGCTTGATGATAATATACTCATATGATTCTAAATGATATGTCTCTAATGGTGGGATTGCAGGCACATTATTCTCCGCTTTAGAGAAAGGATAGAGCGGCTATCTTTGAAATGATATTGAAATAAAAAAAAAGGTAAACTGTCAATTACAATTATAACCTTTAGAGTCCACTTAAGGCTTTTGTATAAAATTTAACGAATCAGTGACATTGTTTCCTTGCATTACGTGCAGAGGTTAACATACACGCATATTGCTTACTTGGATTTGGCAGTAAAATTCTCGAGGAATGGTATCGTGTTCTCTCAAAAAATAGGTACGTATATCAAATATTTGGCATTATAGCATGTTAATTTCTAATTTGTAGGTGATCGTAACAGAAGCGGAGCACTCTACGTGAACTTTTATTTGCACGTAGAATATTTATAAAATTGTTGAGGTACGTATTCTTGATACTAACAACTTTTGAATTCGTAAGGAAGTTATTTTAAATGGTGCTACATTGTTGCTCTTAGTTTCGTAGTTCTTAGGGTTAGGGGTCAGGTATTAGTGTTTAAGTTTTCGTCTAGGTCTCCGCGGACAGGTTTAGGGTCTAGGCTTTCGACAGAGGTTGCAATTTAGAATGTAAAATAATGTGTTTTATTAAATCGTTATCTAATTACGGTGATCTGGCATGCAAGAGAAATAATCATTGGATCTGAAGGCACCTGGGAGGCGGAATAACGGTGGAGATGTAGCTGAAAAGATGATAAAATGGTAAGGTGACTATTAAAAATTGCCTTTGTGTGAGTGCTTATTAGATTTATGTTAACTTCTGTGTGGGTGTTAGTTATATTTTTATCTGTTAGCCTCTAATATTGATATTGCATGCATCGTCTTTCATTGAAAAGATGACGAAGTATCATCCAGGATTTATACTTACGGTTATATAATGGTTTGGCTCATGAAGGTAGGATACTCTTGATATTTACGATTTTCAATACTTGTGTGTTTCTTTGTGTAAATTTAAATTTAATATCGGCATTAGTTCTAAGTTTGGATGTGAACGCCATTTGTAGGATGTGAATGTGGATTTGGTAGATGAATAGTTCAAGAAGGCTCGCAAATTGATTCGGAAAAGATGGGTATGTGTCAGAAGTGGTTAATAAATATAGTAATATTTGTTTTCTCATACACTGTTAAGAAAATCAAATACTTTCCAGGAGATGACATTCAGAAGGTCGGCGAAGATAAAAAGGAAGGACTTAAGACGGTTTTTGAGGGTACAAATTCTAGAAGAAAATCTAGGAGAGGTAAAAATGTATGTTGGCTTTTGAAAAATTACCCGGCTTAATGAGAATATACTCATATGGTTCTAAATGATATGTCTCTAATGGTGGGCTTGCAGGCACATTGTTCTCCGCTTTAGAGAAAGGATAGAGCGGCTATCTTTGAAACGATATTGAAATAAAAAAAAGGTAAACTGTCAATTATAATTACAACTTTTACAGTCCACTTAAGGCTTTTGTATAAAATTTGACGAATCAGTGACATTATTTCCTTGCATTACATGCAGAGCTTAACATATACGCATATTGCTTACTTGGATTTGGCAGAGAAATTCTCAAGGATTGGTATCGTGTTCTCTCAAAAAATAGGTACGTATATCAAATATTTGGCATTATAGCTTATTAATTTCTATTTTGCAGGTGATCGTAACAGAAGCGGAGCACTCTACGTGAACTTTTATTTGCACGTAGAATATTTATGACAAAGTCGAGGTACGTATTCTTGATACTAACAACTTTTGAATTCATACGGAAGTTATTTTAAATGGTGCTACACTGTTGCTGTTAGTTTCATAGTTCTTAGGGTTAGGGGTCAGGTATTAGTGTTTAAGTTTTCGTTTAGGTCTCCGCGGACAGGTTCAGGGTTTAGGCTTTCGACAGAGGTTGCAATTTAGAATGTAAAATAATGTGTTTTATTAAATCGTTATCTAATTACGGTGATCTGGCATGCAAGAGAAATAATCATGGGATCTGAAGGCACCTGGGAGGCGGAATAACGGTGGAGATGTAGCTGAAAAGATGATAAAATGGCAAGGTGACTATTAAAAATTGGCTTTGTGTGAGTACTTATTAGATTTATGTTATCTTCTGTGTGGGTGTTAGTTATATTTTTGTCTATTTGGCTCTAATATTCATATTGCATGCATCGTCCTTCAGTGAAAAGATGACGAAGTACCATCCGGGATTTATACTTACGGTTATATAATGGTTTGGCTCATGAAGGTAGAATACTCTTGATATTTATGACTTTCAATACTTGTGTATTTCTGTGTAAATTTAAATTTAGCATCGGCGTTAGTTATAAGTTTGGGTGCGAACGCCATCTGTAGGATGTGAATGTGGATTGGGTAGATGAATAGTTCAAGAAGGCTCGTAAATTGATTCGAAAAAGATGGGTATGTGTCAGAAGTGGTTAATGAATATAGTAATATTTGTTTTCTCATACACTGTTAAGAAAATCAAATGCTTTCCAGGAGATGACATTCAGAAGGTCGGCGAAGATAAAAAGGAAGGACTTAAGACGGTTTTTGAGGGTACAAATTCTATAAGAAAATCTAGGAGAGGTGAAAATGTATGTTGGCTTTTGAAAAATTACCCGGCTTGATGAGAATATACTTATATGGTTTTAAATGATATGTCTCTAATGGTGGGCTTGCAGGCACATTGGTCTCCGCTTTTGAGAAAGGATAGAGCAGCCATCTTTGAAACAATATTAAAATAAAAAAAGGTAAACTGTCATTTATAATTACAACCTTTAGAGTCCGCTTAAGGCTTTAGTATAAAATTTGACAAATAGTGGCATTATTTCTTTACATTACGTGCAGAGCTTGACATACACGCATATTGCTTACTTGGACTTGGCGGTGAAATTCTCGAGGAATGGTATCATGTTTTTTCAAAAAATAGGTACGTATATCAAATATTTGGCATTATAGCATGTTAATTTCTAATTAGTAGGCGATCGTAACTGAAGCGGAGCACTTTACGGGAACTTTTATTTGCATGTAGAATATTTGTAAAATTGTCGAGATATGTATTATTGATACTAACAACTTTGAAATTCGTATGGAAGTTATTTTAAATGGTGCTACACTATTGCTCTTCGTTTCGTAGTTCTTAGGGTTATGGGTCAGGTATTAGTGTTTAAGCTTTTGTTTAGGTCTCCGCGGACAGGTTTAGAGTCTAGGCTTTTGATTGAGGTTGCAATTTTGAATGTGAAATAATGTGTTTTAATAAATCGTTCTCTAATTACGGTGATCTGGCATACAAGAGAAATAATCATGGGATTTGAAGGCACCTGAGAGGAGGAATAACGGTGGAGATGCAGCTGAAATGATGATAAAATGGCAAGAAGGCTATTCAAAATTTCTTTTGTGTGAGTACTTATTAGATTTATGTTATTTACTGTGTGGATGTTAATTATATATTTATCTGTTAGCCTCTAATATTGATATTGCATGCATCGTCCTTCAGTGAAAAAATGACGAAGTATCATCCGGGATTTGTACTTACGGTTATATAATGGTTTGGCTCATGAAGGTAGAATACTCTTGATATTTACGACTTTCTATACTTGTGTGTTTCTTTGTGTAAATTTAAATTTAATATTGGCATTAGTTCTAAGTTTGGGTGCGAACGTCATTTGTAGGATGTGAATGTGGATTTGGCAGATGAATAGTTCAAGAAGGCTTGTAAATTGATTCGGAAAATATGGGTATGTGTCATAAGTTGTTAAAGAATATATTAATATTTGTTTTCTCTTACACTGTTAGCAAAATTAAATACTTTCCAGGGGACAACAGTCAGAAGGTCGGAGAAGATGAAAAGGAAGGACTTAAAACGGTTTTTGAGGGTACAAAATCTAGAAGAAAATCTATGAGAAGTAAAAACATATGTTGGCTTTTGAAAAATTACCCGGCTTGATGAGAATATACTCTTATGGTTGTAAATGAGATGTCTGTAATGGTGGGCTTGCAGGCTCATTGTTCTCCGCTTAAGAGAAATGATAGAGCCGCTATCTTTGAAATGATATTGAAATAAAAAACAGGTAAATTGTCATTTATAATTACAACATTTAGAGTCTACTTAAGACTTTTGTATAAAATTTGTCGAATCAGTGACATTATTTCCTTACATTAAGTGCAGAGTTTGACATACACGCATATTGCTTACTTGGACTTGGCGGTGAAATTCTCGAGGAATGGTATCGTGTTCTCTCAAAAAATAGGTATGTACATCAAATATTTGGCATTATAGTATGTTAATTTCTGATTTGCAGGCGATCGTAACAGAAGCGGAGCACTCTACGGGAACTTTTATTTGCACGTGGAATATTTGTAAAATTGTCGAGGTACGTATTATTGATACTAACTACTTTTAAATTCGTACAGAATTTATTTTAAATTGTGCTACACTGTTACTCTTAGTTTCGTAGTTCTTAGGGTTACGGGTCAGGTATTAGTGTTTAAGCTTTCGTTTAGGTCTCCGCGGACAGGTTTAGGGTCTAGGCTTTCGATAGAGGTTGCAATTTTGAATGTGAAATAATGTGTTTTAATAAATCGTTCTCTAATTACGGTGATCTGGCATGCAAGAGAAATAATCATGGGATTTGAAGGCACATGAGAGGAGGAATAACGGTGAAGATGCAGCTGAAAAGATGATAAAATGGCGAGGAGACTATTCAAAATTGCATGTGTGAGTACTTATTAGATTTATATTATCTTCTGGTGGATGTTAATTATATATTTATCTGTTAGTCTCTAATATTGATACTGCATGCATCATCCTTCAGTGAAAAAATGACGAAGTTTCATCCGGGATTTATACTTACGGTTATATAATGGTTTGGCTCATGAAGGTAGAATACTTTTGATATTTACGACTTTCAATACTTGTATATTTCTTTGTGTAAATTTAAATTTAATGTTGGCATTAGTTCTAAGTTTGGGTGCGAACGTCATTTGTAGGATGTGAATGTGGATTTGGCAGATGAATAGTTCAAGAAAGCTCGTAAATTGAATCGGAAAATATGGGTATGTGTCATAAGTTGTTAAAGAATATATTAATTATTTGTTTTCTCGTACACTGTTAACAAAATCAAATACTTTCCATGGGACGACATTCCAAAGGTCGGAGAAGATGAAAAGGAAGCATTTAAAACGGTTTTTGAGGGTACAAAATCTAGAAGAATATCTATGAGAGGTAAAAACGTATGTTAGCTTTTGAAAAATTATCCGGCTTGATGAGAATATACTCATATGGTTGTAAATGATATGTCTCTAATGGTGGGCTTGCAGGCACATTGTTCTCCGCTTTACAGAAAGGATAGAGCGGCTATCCTTGAAACGATGTAGAAAAAAAAAGGTAAACTGTCGTTTATAATTACAACCTTTAGAGTCCACTTAAAGTTTTATTTGACGAATTAGTGACATTATTTTCTAGCATTATGTGCAGAGCTTAACATACACGCATATTGCTTACTTGGATTTGGCGGTGAAATTCTCGAGGAATGGTATCGTGTTCTCTCAAAAAATAGGTACATATATCAAATATTTGGCATTATAGCATGTTAATTTCTAATTTATAGGTAATCGTAACAGAAGTGGCTCACTCTACGTGAACTTTTATTTGCACGTAGAATATTTGTAAAATTGTCGAGGTACGTATTATTGATATTAACAACTTTTAAATTCGTACGGACGTTATTTTAAGTGGTGCTACACTATTGCTCTTTGTTTCGTTGTCTTAGGGTTACGGGTCAGGTATTAGTGTTTAAGTTTTCGTCTAAGTCTCCGCGGATTGGTTTAGGGTCTAGGCTTTCGTCAGTTGTTGCAATTTTGAATGTGAAATAATGTGTTTGAATAAATAGTTCTCTAATTACAGGAATCTGAAGGCACCTGGGAGGAGGAACAACGAAGGAGATGTAGCTGAAAAGATGATATAATGTCAAGAAGACTATTCAAAATTGCATTTGTGTGAGTATTTATTAGATTTATGTTGTCTTTTGTGTGGATGTTAATTATACTTTTATCTGTTAGGCTCTAGTGTTGATATTGCATGCATCGTCCTTGGGTGAAAAGATGACGAAGTACCATCTGGGATTTATTCTTACGGTTATATAATGGTTTGGCTCATGAAAGTAGAATACTCTTGATACTTACGACTTTCAATACTAGTGTATTTCTTTGTGTAAATTTAAATTTAGCATCGGCATTAGTTCTAAGTTTGGGTGCAAACACCATTTGCAGGATGTGAATGTGGATTTGGTAGATGAATATTTCAAGAAGACTCGTAAATTGATTCGGAAAATATCGGTATGTGTTATACGTTGTTAATGAATATATTAATATTTGTTTTCTCATACATTATTAACAAAATCAAACACTTTCTAGGGGACGACATTCAGAAGGTTGGAGAAGATGAAACGGAAGGACTTAAGAATTTTTTTCAGGGTACAAATTCTAGAAGAAAATCTAGGAGAGGTAAAAATGTATGTTGGCTTTTGAAAAATTACCCGGCTTTACGAGAATATACTCATATGGTTCTATGTGATATATATCTAATGGTGGCCTTGCAGGCATATTGTTCTCTGTTTTATGGAAAGGATAGAGCGGCTATCTTTGAAACGATATTGAAATAAAAGAAAGGTAAATTGGCATTTATAATTGCAACCTTTAGAGCCCACTTAAGACTTTTGTATAAAATTTTACAAATTAGTGACATTATTTTCTAGCATTATGTGCAGAGCTTAATATATACGCATATTGCTTACTTGGATTTGGCGGTGAAATTCTCGAGGAATGGTATCTTGTTCTTTCAAAAAATGGGTACGTATATCAAATATTTGGCATTATAGCGTGTGAATTTCTAATTTGCAGGTGATCGTAACAGAAGCGGAGCACTCTACGTGAACTTTTATTTGCACGTAGAATATTTGTAAAATTGTCGAGGTACATATTCTTGATACTAACAACTTTCAAATTCCTTCGGACGTTATTTTAAATTGTGCTACACTGTTGCTCTTAGTTTCGTAGTTCTTAGGGTTACAGGTCAGGTATTAGTGTTTAAGTTTTCGTCTAGGTCTCTGCGGACAGGTTTAGGGTCTAGGCTTTTGACAGAGGTTGCAATTTTGAATGTGAAATAATGTGTTTTAATTAGTCGTTCTCTAATTACGGTGATCTGTGACATGCAAGAGAAATAATCGTGGTATCTGAAGGCACCTGGGAAGAGGAATAACGGAGGAGATGCCGCTGAAAAGATGATAAAATGTCAAGGAGACTATTGAAAATTGTCTTTGTGTGAGTACTTATTAGATTTATGTTATCTTCTGTGTGGATGTTAATTATATTTTTATCTGTTAGCCTCTAATATTGATATAGCATGCATCTTCCTTTTGTGAAAAGATGACGAAATGCCCTCTAGAATTTCTACTCACAATTAAAACAAAGGTGTTGCTCATGATGGTTGCATACTCTTGATATAGGTGGCTCTGTATTTGGCGGACAAAGGTCTATTTGCTGCACCCTTGGTATTGCAAAGCTTGAAGGTTGCAAGCAAGGAGATGTTGTGAGAATACCAGCATTAAATGATGCTAAGTGGCCTATTGTTATTATCATACACCTCAGTGGAAGTTCTTTATCCACAGAAATGTAGAATGCTGTAGNAGTTCTTAGGGCTACGGTTCGGGTGTTAGGGTTTAAGTTTTGGTCTGGGTTTCCACGGATGGGCTTAGAGTCTAGGCTTTCGACAAATGTTGTAATATTGCATGTGAAATAATGTGTTACAAAATTGTTTTGAAATTATGGTGATCACACATGCAGGAGAAATAATCATGGGATCTGAAGGCACATGAGAGGAGAAATAACAGAAGAAATGCAGATGGGAAGATCATAAAATGTCAAGGGGGCTATAAAAATAATTGCCTTTTGGTGAGTGCCTATTAGATTTATGTTATCTTATTTGTGGTTATAAATAACATCTTTATTTGTTAGACTTTACTGATGTAATATGCATCCTCATTTATTGAAAAGATGACGATTTACAATCCAATATTTGTACTCACAATTAATACAAAGGTGTGGCTCATCAAGGTAGCATACTCTTGATATTTGGGACCTTCAATATGTGTATATTCCTATGTGTAATTTTAATTTTAGCATTGCCATTAGTTCTAAATTTTGGTTAATGACTCCGTTTGTAGGGTGTGAATGTGGATTTGGTGGATGAATGGTTCTAGAAGGCTCGCAAATTGATTTAGGAAATATATGTAGGTGTTCTATTTTGTTATTAATTATATTAATATTTATTTTTTCGTCTACTATTAACAACATAAAGTACCTCCCAGGGGACGACATTCAGAAGGTCGTAGAAGAGGAAAAAGAAGGAGTCGAGACATTATGTAAGGGTGGAAATTCTATAAGAAAATTTAAGAAATGTGAGAATGTATGTTGGTTTTTGAAAAATTATCCGAATTTATGAAAATTTGTTCATATGGTTTTAAATGATATGTCATTATTAGTGGGCTTACAGGCCTATTGTTCTTTGCCTTAGAGAAAGAGTAGAGGGGCTATCTCGAAAGTGATACTAAAATAAAAGAATGGTAAATTGTTCTTTATAATTGCTACCTTCAGAGCTCGCATAAGAATTTGGTATAAAATTTGACAAAATGGTGATATTATTTTCAAACATTACGTGCAAATATAGGGATAAACACATATTGCTTACTTGGATTTGGCGGTAAAATTCCTGAAGAAAGGTGTCGAGTTCTTCCCGAAAGTAGGTATGTATATCAAATATTAGATTTATAGCATGTTAATTTCTAATTTGCAGGTAACGTTAACAAAAGGGTTGCACTCTACGTGAATTTTTATTTTCACGTAGAATCTTTATCAAATTATCGAGGTACGTATTTCTGATACTGGCAACTTTTAAATTCATACAGAACTTATTTCAAGTGGTGTAGTGTCGCTACTCTTACTTTTGTAGTTCTTAGCGTTACGGTTTAGTTGTTAGGGTTAATTTTGGTCTAGGTCTCTGTGGATAGGCTTAGAGTCTACGCTTTCGATAAAGGTTGCAATTTTGCATGTGAAATAATTTGTGTTACAAAATCGTTCTCAAATTACGGTGACCTGGCATGCAGGGGAAGTAATTATGGGATCTGAAGGCACATGGGAAGTGAAATAATAGAGGAAATGCATATGGAAAGATGAGAAAATGTCAAGGATGCTATTAAAAAGTTGCCTGTGTAAGTACTTATTAGATTCATGTAAACTTATGTGAAATTGTAAATCATATTTTTATTTATTAGGCTCTAATACTGGTGTAGCTTGTATCGTCCCTTAGTGAAAAGGTGACGAAGTACCATCTAATATTTGTCCTCACAATTAATACAAATTTGTGGGCTACCAAGGTAGCATATTCGTGATGTTTGTAACTTTCAATACTTGTATATTCCTATGTTATATTGTGAATTTGTCATTGTCATTAGTTCTAAACTCTGGATACTAACCCCGTTTGCAGGATATGAATGTGGATTTGGTGGATGAATGGTTCTAGAAGGGTCGCAAATTGATTTAGAAAACATTGGTATATGTTCTATTTTGTAATTGAATAAATTAAATATTATTTTTTTTGTCCACTGTTAACAACATTAAATATCGTTCAGGGAACGGCATTCAGAAGATCGTTGTAGAGGAAAAGGAAGGAGTTGAGACATTATTTAAGGGTGAAAATTCTGTAAGAAAATCTAGGAGATGTGAGTATGTATGTTGATTTTTGAAAAACTATCAGGCTCTACGAAAATTTTTTCATATTGTTTTAAATGATATGTCCTTATTGGTGGGCTTGCAGGCAAATTGTTCTCCGCCTTAGAGAAAAGATAGAGTTGCTATCTCGAAAATGATATTGAAATGAAGGAAAGGTAAATTGTCCTTTCTTATTGCAACCTTCACAGCCATCTTAAAACTTTAGTACAAAATTTGACGAAATAGTGATATTATTTTTAAACATTATCCGCAGATATAAGGATGCCAGACATCTTGCTTACTTGGTTTTGGCGGTGAAATGTTTGAAGAAAGCTGCCGGGTTCTGTCCGAAACTAGGTATGTATATCAAATATTTGGTATTATAGCAAATCAAATTCTAATTTGCAGATAATGTTAACAAAAAGGGTGCACTCTACTGAATTTTTATTTCCACGTAGAATATTTGTCAAATTATCGAGGTACGTATTTTTGATACTAACAACTTTTAAATTTATATAGACGTTATCTCAAATGGTGCTGCACTGTTACTCTTGGCTTTCTAGTTCTTAGGGCTACGATTCAAGTGTTAGGGTTTAAGTTTTGGTCTAGGTTTCCGCGGACAGGCTTAGAGTCTAGGCTTTCGACAAATGTTGCAATTTTGTATGTAAAATAATGTGTTACAAAATCGTTCTCAAATTACGGTGATCACATATGCAGGAGATATAATTAAGGGATTTGGAGGCACATGAGAGGAGAAATAGCAGAAGAAATGCAGATTGAAAGATCATAAAATGTCAAGGGGGCTATGAAAATAATTGCCTTTGGGTGAGTACCTATTAGATTTATGTTATCTTATTTGTGGTTATAAATAACATCTTTATTTGTTAGACTTTACTGAAGTAATATGCATCCTCCTTTATTGAAAAGATGACGATGTACAAGCCAATATTTGTACTCACAATTAATACAAAGGTGTGGCTCATCAAGGTAGCGTACTGTTGATTTTTGTGACCTTCAATACATGTATATTCCTATGTGTAATTTTAATTTTAGCATTGCCATTAGTTCTAAACTCTGGTTAATGACTCTGTTTGCAGGATGTGAATGTGGATTTAGTGGATGAATGGTTCTAGAAGGCTCGCAAATTGATTTAGGAAATATATGTAGGTGTTCTATTTTGTTATTAAATATATTAATATTTATCTTTTCGTCGACTATTAGCAACATAAAGTACCTCCCAGGGGAAGATAATCAGAAGGTCGTAGGAGCGGAAAAGGAAGGAGTCGAGACATTATGTAAGGGTGGAAATTCTATAAGAAAATTTAAGAAATGTGAGAATGTGTGTTGGTTTTTGAAAAATTATCCGAATTTATGAAAATTTATTCATATGGTTTTAAATGATATGTCATTATTGGTGGGCTTGCAGGCATATTGTTCTCTGCCTTAGAGAAAGGATAGAAGGGCTATCTTGAAAGTGATACTAAAATAAAAGAAAGGTAAATTGTCCTTTATAATTGTAACCTTTAGAGCTCACATAAGACTTTGGTATAAAATTTGACAAAATAGTGATATTATTTTCAAACATTACGTGCAGATATAGGGATATGCACATATTGCTTACTTGGATTTGGTGGTAAAATTTCTGAAGAAAGGTGTCGAGTTCTTCCCGAAGTAGGTTTGTATATCAAATATTTGATTTATAGCATGTTAATTTCTAATTTGTAGGCAACGTTAACAAAAGGGGTGCACTCTACGTGAATTTTTATTTGCACGTAGAATATTTATCAAATTATTGAGGTACGTGTTTTTGATACTAGCAACTACTATATTCATGCAGACCTTATCCCAAACGGTGCTACACTGTTACTCTTAGTTTTCTAGTTCTTAGAGTTATTGTTCAAGTGCTAGGGTTTAAGTTTTGGTCTAGGTGTCCGCGGACAGGTTTAAAGTTTAGGCTGTTGACAGAATATACAATTTTTCATGTGAAATAATATGTTTTACAAAATTGTTCTCAAATTATGGTGATCTAGCATGTAGGAGAAATAATCTTGAGATCTGATGGCATATTGAAGGAGAAATAATAGAGGAAATGCAAATGGAAAGATGATAAAATGTCAAGGAGGCTATTGAAAAACTACCTTTGTGTGAATACCTATTAGATTTATATTATCTTATGTGTTGTTGTAAATCATATTTTTATTTGTTAGGCTCTAACATAGATGTAGTATGTATCATCCTTTAGTAAAAAGATGACAACTTCAGTATTTGTATATTCCTTTGTGTAATTTTAAATTTAGCATTGCTATTAGTTCTAAACTCTGGGTACTAAACTCGTTTGTAGGATATGAATGTGGATTTGGTGGATGAATGGTTCTAAACGACTCGCAAATTGATTTAAGAAATATATATATGTATTCTATTTTGTTATTGAATATATTAATGTTTATTTTCTCATCCACAGTTAACAATATAAAAATACCTTCCAAGGGACAACATTCAGATGGTCGTAGAAGAGGAAAAGGAAGGAGTCGAGACATTATTCAAGGGTAGAAATTTTTGAAGAAGATCTAGGAGAGGTGGGAATGTATTGTTTACTTGTGAGAAATTATCCGATTTTACAAAAATTTATTCATATTGTTTTAAATGATATATGTTTAATGGTGAGTTTGCAGACGCATTGTTCTTCGGCTTTAAAGAAAGGATAGAGCTGCTATCTTGGAAATATTATTGAAATGAAAGAAAGGTAAACTGTCCATTATAATTGCGACATTCAAAGCCTATTTAAGATTTTAGTATAAAATGTGACGAAATAATGACGCTATTTTCAAACCTCACATGCAGAAATAACATACACACATATTGCTTATTTGGATTTGGCAGTGAAATTCTTGAGGAAATGTGCCGAGTTCTCTCCGAAAGGAGGTATGTATATCAAATATTTGGTATTATAGTATGTAAATTTCTCATTTGCAGGTGATGGTAACAGTGCACTCTGCATGAATTTTTACTTGCACATAGAATATATTTCGACTTGTTGAGGTATGTATTCTTGATACTAACGATTTTTAAATTTGTATTGACGTCATTTCAAACGATACTACACTGTTACCCTTAGTTTTCAAGTTCTTAAGGTTATGGGTCAAGTGTTAGGATTTTGCTTTTGGTTTAGGTCTCCGCGGATAGGTTTAGAGTCTAGGCCTTCGACAGATGTTGCAATTTTGCATGTGAAATAATGTGTTTTACAAAATCGTTCTCAAATTACGGTGATTTGATATGCAGGAGAAATAATCATTAGATCCGAAGGCACCTGAGAGGAAAAATAATGGAGAAAATGCAGCTAAAAAGACAACGAAATGTCAAGGAGACTATTGAATAATTGCGTTTATGTGAGTACTCACTAAATTATATGTTATTTTGTATGTTGTAAGTTTTAATTTTATTTGTTAGGCTCTAATATTGATGTAGCATATATCCGCCTTTAGTAAAAAGATGATGAAATACCGTCTAGGATTATTACTCACAATTAAAACAAAGGTTTTGCTCATTAAGGTTGCATAATCTTGATAGAGGTGGCTTTGCATATGGTGGACAAAGCTTGCTAGGAGATGTCATTCGAATTCCAGCATCAAATGATGCTAAGTGGCCTATTGTTATCAACATACATTTTGGTGGAGTTCTTTATCCACAGAAATGTAGAATGCTGTAGTTTATATCTTAAAGACTGGAATTGTTAATTTGTTCTTCATTTCATGTGATCTTCAGTTGAAGGGGTTAGTTGTGAATGAGAAAACTTTGTGGCAGAATCCTGATGGTTATCTACTTGGTAGAATGGCCCCATTAATCCTTGAGCAACATCATGCTGCAGTTATGCACAGAGCATGGGCAGCATTATGCTTCCACGTGAATCAGCAATTTCAGCTTCAGCAAGTTCATTATCATTGCAGCAGTGGAATGTCTATTGGTATTGCTCACGTGCTCAACTTCATCTGCTTTGTTAATTCAGCAAATATATATCACGTATTCATCAGCACATCAGAAAATCAGTGACGATTAATTAAGCAAGTCAGTAGAGAATTCACTATCATCACAGCGACAGTTTATCACAACAATATAAGTTGCTGTCGTGTAGCAGTTTGTCACAGCAACTTCAGTGACAGCAGTTTATCAAAATATAAGTAGCTGAATTTTGTTATGTTATTACTGATAGCATATCAATCCAAGGGAAGCATAACAACGCAATCGATTGGGTGAAGTTATTATGCCTCGGATCAATTGTATTTGATTGGTTGATTACCACTGCACATTAATCAACTACTAGAAGAAACCACTACAAGAAAAATAATATTTTGTGACAAAAAATTAGTGACAAATATATTTTTGTCACTATTAATAATCAATATA
>JAODPA010076800.1:0-28134 GCA_025585075.1 Nepenthes mirabilis
TCCCAACAAGTTTTGATATAAATTATATATTTAATTATAAAAAATTATATGCCTGAATGAGCTATTAGCTCACTCTAATTTAATTTTTACTAACCTTTTAAATAAAAACACTCCGAGCATATTTGTAGGTGACGGGAGACAATGGAAATAACATCCGATGATAGAATTAGAATTTGTGATTTTAGATGGTGTATTTTTGTACCAAAATAATAAATTTAGGGTATTTATTTCATTTCGATTCAATAGTTCTGTACAAAATAGAAATTATAATATTTTGTCGGTGATGTAATTGGACATTGGTTTGTCTAGGACAAGTCTAAGGTATAGTTTTCTTGGTTACTCTGATTTTAATATAAACGTATCTTTTTACGTATATTTTGAAATCGTTATAAGGTCGGTTTAGAAGTCACTTTTGGGTGTAATATTTTAGATCTTATGATAGAATATATTTTTATGTTTTTGGTTGATTGTCCGTAGTCAACACTTGATACAAATTCAAGTCTGACGTTTATTTTGGGTTTTTATTCGGTCGATGAAATAAAATGTTATGGAAACCTTATTACGACGAATGACTAAAATTTGATTCATAATAATTTTTTTAAAAAAATTAATTAAGAAATTTGGTTGTTTGAACGTGACATTTATTATCTTAATTAATTTTTCCTTCTGTGACTCGAAAGCATCTAAAGTTTAGTCATTATTATTTAGAATGTAAGGATATATGATGATCAATAACTGACATAGAATATCTTTTACTATTAAAACGATAATGAGTTTAGGGTCCACATGTGTAAGAAAGACGTGGTTGGGACATGGAGAAGGCAGATGAAACTCACATGTTTTCTAATCAATGGTGATGGAACAGGATTTTCAGATCCGAACATGGCAAGTTCGGCACAGATTTAGAAAATTACAGACGGAGACAGCTCGTGCGACTCATGTTCAATTTTTCTTTACACTTGGTTTAATAGACTCCCTTTGATTGCCTTTGTCCCCCCGCGGGACGCCTAGCGGGAAATTTTGTTTTGTGCGCCTCAACTACGCTGGTTTCAATACTCGTAAATAAATATTGAAGTAATGGGAGTTCATCTCTTAAAAAAAAAAAAAAAAAAAAACAAAGACAAGATGTTACGGGCCTAGCCGCGGAAGACCCGAACCATATCTCGACTAAGTCAAACCATGATAGAACTCAGACGGCAGTGCGCCGCAGCGGCCGGCTTACCCGGACATCCGAAAAATACCGAGACTTTATTTGATTTTTTATTTGTTAATTTGCTTACTTTAGTTGAGACATGTGGACCCCTTTTCTTAACCAATTCGATTATGCTGCCCTTGTGTGGGTTATTAGGTGAATGATGGAACGGTAAACGGAATATAGAAAATCATTTCTCAAATTCTCTGTTTCTCTTTCTGTCGTCTTCTCCCTCGATTTCTCCCTTCTGTCGATCTCCCCTCTCCTTCTGATACTTGCTCATACGCCGGCGTCGCTCGAGTAACAGAAAAGCCCGCATCAAAAGACGTAGCCCAATGCATGATGCTTTTTGCATCGAAGATTTTTCAAAATTATCAAACGTGTAAAGCATAATATTTAAACTACATCCAACACTGCAGTGACCTTATCGTTGCACCGTGTATGATATATCCACAGAGAAGTTTGATCGATACGGTAAGGGAACTACGGAAACCTTACAACTAATCAGAAGAAATGAATGGATATAAACCATCACTTCATAGGAAGAGCCTCTCGCACAGGAAATATTGCATCTTGAACATAAGTCCCCTCGGCCTTACTGTTCTCATGTCGTGGCCTACAGCAGTTTTACCGGGGAGTTGATGGATCCAAATCAAACGAACAAGATCACATATCAAAAATAAGGAAAAATAGTATAAATATTCACGATCTCTCTCCATTTTTAGTCTTACTTTTATTTTTGTTTTGTTGTACCAGAAATTAAATCAAATTCATCATATTTCAACTCTATAGTAGCGCACACGTAATGTTAAAAGACTTGAAAAAAAAAAAAATGCATTGTCAATGGAGCTTTATGCTTGTCTAAATTACAAATGGAAAATTTTTCTGAATGTAACATAAAATTATTACTAAAATTAAAGCATAGAATAGAATTAGGAAGAACAAATATGAGAAAGAAATGGAGAAGAAATGAAAATTTGAAAATACTTCAGATACTTTTCAAATGATAATACATATAACAGACACTCAAAAGTTTATAAAAGATTAAAAGAAAAAAAAAAAAAAAAAGAAGCAATACCAACTCAAAATGGTGTACGTATTTGTTTCCGTCATTTAAAAAATTACATCATGTGAATTGTTGGCCTTCCAGATACCAACAGGGAGAGAGCCGAGAGGAAAGAACTGCTTACCTTTCCGGGACTGTCAAAACCTTTAATTTCTTCCCGCGGCATCAGTCTTCATCTTTTTGATGGAATCAAGCAGAGAAGATCTCTCCTGATTGCTTGATGACTTAGCAAATGGGTTTGTAGGACGAGTATCCCGGTCTCTCGATAAATTATCAAATGGATTAGATGAGCAAGGACCTTGTGGCTTCGCCATGCTTTGAACCACAGCATCCTCTTTTCGATCATCTGCTTGCTGTGCATCCTCCGAAATCCCGGTTCTGCTTTGTCCCATTTTCTCCTTTCCAACAACCGATCCCTCTTTCAATTTGTCTTTCTTTCTAAACAAAGGAGATGTAAGGTGTGCTGAAGAAGGCAAGGGATTCTTTACTTCTGTCGGTATGACGGCCTCAGTTGAAGTTGCCATCTTGGGTGTCCAACTATTAGTTGAAGTTGTGGTCCCGTTGGTTGCAGCCTCTGCTGAAACCGAGGTTTTGATTGCTGGGTCTGGCTGAATGAAGGCATCAGAATTTGAATTGCTGATGGGAATGGCTGAATTTTTGGTCGTTTCATTAAGCAATCGTTCCTGAGAATAGAGGTCTAAGTTGCAACAATAAAGCAAGGACAAAGCCTCAATGTTTTTCCAAGTGGAATTGACTATATGATTCCGCTTTTATATTTCCCCATTTGTACTGCAACATACAAAGAATGAAAAATATATTCAATTTTTTTATTACCTCGGTTCAAGTTTTTCCAAGAACTCATTGCCTTTAACCTTGTTGCGTCCTCGGATCGTGGTCACTGTACGGACTCGGATCCGAAAGCAAAGCAACACCAAAGAAATCGAGTGAGTGTTTGGTGAGAGAGAGAGAATGGCACACAAGCTTTTTTACGTGGAAACCCTCTTTTGAATGAGAGGGAAAAATTACGGGACTAAGGGTCCAAGCAAACTTCTACCACATCATTGGGTGAGTACAAAGAATAGAGAACACGTGGAACTCAAGGTTCTCTGGGTGCTCTTTCTGATTGCACTAGGAGGAAAACTTACTAACTCTTTCTTTGTGTGCGTTAATGTAAGAGTGGAAGCAGGATTCTTTGTTAGGCATGTCTTAAATGCGTATATAGAACCTTGGATGTCCTCCGTGGAGCGCCCACGTAGCTTGGCATGTGCTGGCTATCCCGCCACCAAATCTGCAGGTTTGCTCTGCTATATCAGGAGGATCGCGTGCATCCAGGTGGACGCTGTGAGACGTCACATCAGACATGCACCGGAAGCCGTCCTCTGCGCATACAGTGTGTCGCAGGGATTGCGTGTGCTCTGGCAAAAGTCAATTTCTCAAACCAATCCAGCTCTTTGGGCCTCACAGGACGTGGGCTTAGGTTCTCGAGCCTCCAGGGCCAATTTAACCTCTTGAGCCAAGGCAGCCATTTCGGCCATCCGCCCATGTCCTCAAGCGCCCAGAGCCAATCTCGTCACTCAGACAGTATTGGGTTTCTAGGCCTTCTTTAGAAATGGATCCGTTTCATGGAAATGGGCCTCTTAATTGAGCCCTGGGTGTTCACTACCCATCACTAGCCCCTCATGCCAAAAGGTTTGAGAATCTCAACCTTTGGCATGTTTGACAGCTGAAGTTCCTCGAGACATTTTGGCCTTAACCTGATCCTTCAAGGTGTTTACTACTTGGATGGCGTGCAGCATTGTCTGCGTCCAAGATGCTCTTCTTTCCGTCCGCGAGCTTTGCGAGCGTCCTCGGACGTGTTCCTGAGTTGCTTTGCCCGATTTCGTCCGAGGACGTGATCACAGTCCATGGACTCTCTCTGAGCTCGAGGTGCTGTCCTAACTGTCAGCTGTCGCATTAAATGCGCACCTGACGCCCATTAAATGCGGCCTGGGAAAGGGAAAGGTCATCATTACCCTCGGATCGGTGGGATATCGACACATTAAATGCAACACGCCCTTTTGAATTTCGAAGCCCTTGATAACGGACACTTGCCTCTTTGCCATTTACCTGTTCCCATTTTGCTTTCAAAAAACTTTCTAAGTCTTCGAAAACGCCCTCTACAGCACCATTGTTGTGCACTATTCACCTTCCTGTTTTCTTCACATTTTGATGGCTCCTGTCGTTGCAGGCATCGCTTCTTCTCACAGTAGCTGACCTTAATGCTATTCGCATGAGGTACTGCATCCCTTCTGAGATGGAGATGCTGGTCCCAAAGCCCTATGAGAGGGCCTGCAGGCCACCAGACGGCTTCCTCACCGTCTACACAGTCCACCTGAAGAGTGGGCTTTGCTTTGACATGCCTCTAGATTTGTACAAAATCTTGAGGGATCTCAAGGTCCCTATTGCACGGCTTCAGCCTAACGTAGTAAGGTATCTTGTCTCTCTCTGCGTCTTTGCCCGTTGCCATGGCCAAACTTTTGAGACATTGGCTGTGAAGGTGATCTTCAGATTCACGCAGAGTCAAGGTTGGGTTGCCATCACTTTACGTCCTGAGTTTGCGACGCTGAGTGGTGGCAATCGTAATTCCACCAAAGGATGAAAAGATAAGTTCTTTCTGACGATTAGCGGTATTTGGGATATTCCCAACGATTGGGGGAACATTGAACCCAAATACTACCAAGAAGCCAAGCTTGAGGAGAGGACATTGGTGAAGGAGATCATTGCTCTCGCACAGTCCAATCTTCTCAGCTTCCATGAGAACAGAGAGAATAAATGGCTGAGACCCGAGAGCTTGGTTAAGGCCAAGTGGGGACCTCAGTTCAGGAACTCTAGCGCCCCGTCCGGCCTCTCTGCCAAGAAGAAAAAGAAGAGGATCAAGCAGAAAAGTCTGAGGATAGAGGAACCGTCCGAGCGTCCAAAGAAAAGTCAGCAGACTGAGTCATCATCCAAGCGTCCCGTTGTGCCCGTGGAGAGTTCCTTGTCGGGTGATGATGAAACTGTGGCCAAGTGCCTTTCAAGGAAGCGTCAGCAGTCATCCAAAGGTCCTTCTGAGGCACCTGGTGGGTCCGCAGAGCTTCTGGTTGTCCCTCCCCCTTTGAGTCCAGTGCCTGACATCCCCATTCCCTTCACTGGTGAAGTCTCAAACTAGATTGATGATCCATCCGAGGACACAACCGTGGGACTTGCACTGGAGGAGACTGAGGCGACCCAAGCCGAGGAAGCAGCGGTGATGACGTCTACTGCTGAGACCGAGGATGCTGCCACAACCATAGAGCCCCCGTGCCTTGAAATCCAAATCTACAACCCAATGATGATTCCACCTGAGATCTGAGAGGAGGCCATGGCCAAGGACGTTGTTGGGGCTCCAAGTACTGATGAAGCTGAGACTGGGGTTGCAAAGCCTTATAGAGCTGCTAAGCCCTCAGTTCTTGATCTTAATGGAGATGCCCCTACGTCCGAGACCAGAGTTGAGATTTCTGTCATACCTGCTGCTGAGCCACAGGGGTCCGAGGTCCCCAGAGAGCAGAGCTCAGCTAGTGGCTCTCTCGTCACTCAAGTATTTTTCTGTCCTTTCTTAATCTTTTAGTTCCCTTGTGTCATGCTTTAACGGCTTGATTTTTCTTTATAGTTCCAAGAGCCGGTTGAGAACCTTGGACGGCTCATTGGTGGTGTCGCCCAAACTTGCTCTGAGTTGGAGTCCTTCAAGGCCGCTGGCGAGGCCAACAAACGCTTGGAGGCTGAGCTTGCTGAGGCCAAAAGGAAGATTGCCTCCCTCGATGTTACATTGAAACTTCAGCAGGTTCAATACGGGCTTATCCGGGACAGGAACTTCCAGCTGAAGGAGGTACTGAGGACTTCGGTGAGGGGCGTAGACATAGCACCGGCACTAAAGGACAAGTACTGGGACAACATTCACTTGTGCTGCCAAGTGATGAGATTGCTACGCCCACAATTTCCCACGGCCGTGTTTGATCCTCGAAATGCCAGTGCCACATGCTCGGACAATTTGTATGGTCTCCTAGGAAAGGAAGGGTGGGTCTCCCAGCCCTTCCAAGCTTGGACCATCAAGCCATTCCGAAACTCTTGGACAATCGGGATCTTCAGGGCAAGCAAGGCCTTCTGGATCACAAGGACAGCAGCAGTAACAGAGAACTTCTTCTCAGTTAGGACCTTCTGAGGGCTAATTGTAAATTTGTTGAGTTGTATAGTTTTTTTTTACATGTACATTGTATGTACTGTAAACTTAAAGTGTGGATAAGATTCACTTTTACGGTTGCAATCCTTTCTCTAGATAGTCTTGTGCATGCATGGTTCTTTTTCAGAATTTAGACTCTTAAGAAGCCTTATCCCTGTTAAGCTAAGTGTCCGAACATATAAACCGTCTTAAGCTGATGATGCTACTTCCAGGATTTTCACATGTCAGCTGTTTAAGCCCCCTAAGTATTAAGTTCAACCTCTGGAGGGCTGCTTGGCTAAGGCTAAATTTTAGTCCGACCTGTTAGGCCGGCCGCTCAGTTTGTGACTGAGTTTTAGTCCGACCTTTTGGGCCGCTCAGTACGGGACTAAGTTTTTGTCCGACCTCTTTGACTACTCGGTATGGAACCGAATTTTAGTAGCAAATGAAAGGAATCCTATCCACTTGACTTAGGGGCGACCTAGGTCTTAATTATACATGGGATGAGATGCAAATATTCTAATGAAGTGCAGTTGGTAAAACAGAAAGAATAAAAAGGAAAAGATCTTTCTTATTATTTTTATTTATTCAGAAAGTGTGATACAAACATTCCGAATAATGCAATCACTATACTAGTGTATGTGTCTGTACAATCATTGATAGTACTTATTGAGGTGGGCTGCGTTCCAAGTCCGAGAGTCAAGTCTTCCCTCTTGGGTGCGTAACTTGTACGCCCCATTCCGGAGGATGGCTGAGACTAGGAATAGTCCCTCCCAATTTGGGGAGAGCTTGATCCAACTGGTATTTTTACCAGTGGTCTCAATACTTCTCAATACTAAGTCTCCTACTTCAAACTGACGCACCTTCACCTTTTTATTGTAATATCGGGCAACTCGCTGCTGGTATGTCGCGGTGCGCAGCTTTACTACGTCTCGAGCTTCCTCAAGTAGGTCTAAGTTTTCTCGGAATTTTTGTACATTGTTTGCTGCATCATAGCTCTCAACTCGGAGGTTGGGCAGTCCGACCTTTACTGGTATGATCGCCTCTACCCCATAGCACAGGCTGAAAGAGATTTCTCACATAGGCTATCTTGGAGTCGTCCTGTATGACCATAAAACAAATGGCAACTTGTCGACCCATGAGCCCCCGGTATGCTCCAGCTTCGTCTTCAGTCCATGCACTAGGATGCAGTTCGTGACCTCCACTTGTCCGTTGCATTGCGGGTACGCTACTGACGTATGTATCAATCTTATCCTCAAGTTGGTACAATACTTAGTAAACTTTTTTTCGGAGAATTGGGTCCCATTATCAGTCACGATACATTCGGGGATTCCGACCTACACGCTATGCTCTGTCGTATAAAATTTGTTACATTCTGCTCCATGATGCGTGCTAGTGGCAGGGCCTCTAACCATTTAGTGAAGTAGTCGATCTCCGCTATCAAGAATTTCCTCTGCCCAAATGCTGTTGGCAATAGCCCCAGTATATCAAGCCCCTATTGTACGAACAGCTAAGGTAACTGTAAGGCTTTCAGTTCCGTGTGTAGCTGGTGGGCTAAGTTGCCGTGGATTTGACAGTTTTTACACTTTCGCACAAAGTCTATGGCGTCGTACTTTATGATTGGCCAGTAGTATCCCTACCTCATGAGCTTGAAAGCGAGCTTTTTGCCCCCAATATAGGATCCACAAATTCCGATGTACACTTCTCCAAGAACTTAATCAACCTCTTCAGGAGAGAGGCACCATAGGTAGGGGCAGAGAAATCTCGTCTACACAACCAGCCGTCCATGATGGTGTACCATCCTGCCGTCTTCTTCACTTTCTTGGCTTTGTCTGCATCCTCAGGCAATACCCTGTCGGTCAAGTACCTGAAGTATGGGGTCATCCAATTATCAGCTTCTGAGACATGCATTACTTCTGGCTATGGATCTTGGTTCGGGTTCGTGACATCTTCTATACTAGGACTTGCGAGAACCTCATGCATTCCTCGGACATACTGCTATGGGTCTCCTAAGACTGCTGCTTTGGCAAGCTGGTCCACTTTCTGGTTCTCCCCCCGCGAAATGTGGACTATTTATACCTTCTCAAAGGCTGTCATCAGTCCTTGAACCTTTGAGAGGTAGTTGGAAAGGTGCGGGCTATTGGCTTCGAATTCTCCTCGGACTTGGTTGATAACCAATTCGAAGTCGCTACAAACGACCAAGTCCTTGGCTAAGCATTCTTTTGCTAACTGAAGTCGGGCTAGCAAGGCCTAATATTCTGCAGCATTATTGGTTGTTGAGAATCCAAGGATCATTGAATATTTTATCTCCGACCCTTCAGTCGTCCTCAATACAACGCTAGCTCCACAACCATCCTTCATGGATGAGCCGTCCACATGCAGAATCCAAGCTGCTGGGCTGTGTACTTCTTTGGCATCACAAGTGTCAGAGGCCTCAAGAGTTGGGGTTGTGGTTTCGAAAATAAAGTCCGCCAAGGCTTAACCTTTTAAGGCAGGCCTCGGACGAAACTCTATGTCAAACTTGCCCAACTCAATGACCCACTTGACCAACCGTTCCGACGTTTTTGGCTTCTACAGAATCGCTCTCAAGAGCTGGTCGATCAAGACGATCACCTTGTGTGCCTAGAAATATGGCCTGAGTTTCCAAGCGGAGTATACGAGCGCCAGAGCCATTTTTTCTGCGTGGGAGTACCTTATCTCAACATTAGCCAGGATCTTGCTGATGTAGTATATAGGCTGTTGCCTATTATACTACTGTCGGATCAAGGCTGAGCTCAAAGCAGTCTCAGACACTGCAAGATATAAGCATAACTCCTCACCCAGTTGGGAAGAAGTCAAAAGCGAGGGGTTCAAGAGGTACCCCTTGAAGCCTTGGAAGGCATCTTCGTAGTCAATCGTACACTGGAAGGCATCTTCGTAGTCAATCGTACACTGGAAGCCGTTTGTCTTAGTGCCCCTCAAAGCCTTAAAAAAGGGCAAATACTTCTTGGCTGATTTGGCCAGGAAGCGGGACAAGTTGCCAGCCTTCCAGTGAGCTTTTGGACCTCATTCACAGTCCGAGGGCTCTTCATATCCATGATGGCTTTAATCTTTTCTGCATTAGCTTCGATCCCTCAGCGTGATACAATATAACCTAAGAATTTCCCAAACGTCACTCCAAATGTACACTTGGCTGGGTTGAGCTTCATCTGGTGTGTCCTCAAGACATTAAAGGTCTCAGACAGATTTCGGATGTGGTCTTCGGTCACTCTACTTTTGACGAGCATGTCATTCATGTCGACCTTCACGTTCCTTCCAATCTGATCCTCGAACATCTTATTCACGAGCCGTTAATAAGTAGCACCTGCATTCTTGAGATCAAAGAGTATAACTTTGTAACAATATGTCCCTTAGCCTGTCATGAATAAAGTGTACTCCTCGTCTTCGGGGCTCATCCTTATATGGTTGTAGCCTGAATACGCGTCCATAAAGCTTAAAAGTTCATATCCAAACGTCCAGTCTATAAGGGAATTGATCCTTGGCAGGGGAAAGCTGTCCTTTGGGCATACTTTGTTGACATTTGTGAAATCTACGCACATTCTCCACTTCCCGTTATTCCTTTTCACCATGACTACGTTGGACAACCAGTCTGGGTATTGCACCTCCCAGATGAATCTAGCGTCCCGGAGCTTCTTCACTTCTCCCCAGATAGCCACCAGCTTTTTTATTGAGTAGTTCCCCCTCTTCTATCGAACGGGCTTATGACCGGAATCTAGGTCTAACTTGTGGACCATTACTCCAATTGCTATCCCTGGTATGTCATTCGAAATTCAAGCAAAAATGTCCAAGTTTTTTCATAAGAAGCTGATAAGATGGTCTCGGAAAGCTTGAGGAAGAGAGCTTCCTATCTGGACGGTCTTTTTTGGATCTCTAAGATTAGAAGGACTCGATCGATGGCTTCTCCAGACTCAACCTGTTGCAATGTTGTCTCATCACGGAAGTCCAAGTCTTCGATAGGTTGAGGAAGTGGCGTCTGGGTGATTTGGGACAGATAGCATGTCTGTCCGACAGCCTGATCCCCAAGGACCTCCCCAATCTCGTATGTTGTTGGGAACTTCATCGTCAAATGTGGGATTGAGGTCATGGCTCCGAAGGTGGCTAGGTAAGGGCGTCTGAGGATTGTATTGTAGAATAATGGTAGATCTACTACCAAGAAGGAAAGGGTCTTTGACAATGTCCTCGGATGTGTCTCTAATGTGACCTCAAGTTGGATGGCTCCCTACACTGGCACTGGCTCGTTGTCCAGTCTATAAAGGGGTCCCCCAGTTGTCACGTGGCTTCTTTTGAACCCTGATTTAAAGAAACTATCGAGATAGAGAATATTACGCTAGCTTTCATTATCAATAAATACTCGTTTCATTTAATAGTCTAAACTACCGTAAAAAACGAGTACAATTACAACCAGTGGGTCAGAATGGGGGGATGTTACATGAGCCATATCTTCATTATAAAAACTAATGACCTCATCCCTAGATTCTACCCTAGGTTTCTTATTCTTCACTTGTGGATCCTCCTGAACGCCGCCTCTAACCGGGCGCTTAGATATCATGTTGACCACCCCCGCAGCTACTCTACTTCTTAGCTGGTCAGCCTCACCTGCTTCTACTGTTTCTAACGATTGTCTAGATCTTTACAAGAAGCGGTTGAGGTAACATCTTTTGATCAGCTCCTCGATCTCCTTCTGCAACGTCTGGCAGTCCTCGGTCCATAGCCTCCGCAACGGTGGTAGTGGCAGTACTTGGACTGGTCACTACCTTCTAGGTTCTTCAGCGCCTTGGGCCATTTCAAAAACTTTTCATCTCGAATCTGCATCAAGATATTGGTACACAAGTCGTTCAAGGGAGTAAGGTTTATGGGCATGTACTCCCTATGAACGTTCTACTCAAACTTGTGGTGCTTTTTGGGTGCCTGAGAGCCTTATCGGTCTTCATGCCTCTTCTTTACATCCACTATCCCCGAAGAGAGGCTCTCCACCTGGACGGGCCTCTTCGCATCGTTCACTTCTTCAGCGGCAATGTAAGCTCTTACTATGCTATCGGCCTCCCTGAACGTCTGTGGACCCTTGTGCACGATGTGCTTAAAAAAGCTACATCTCTCCAATGCAGACATAAAAGCGGTTAACTTAACCCCGTCGGCCAGCTTTAGGATCTACCTAGCCTCAGATATAAAGCGGGACAGAAAACTCTTCAAGCTCTCCCTGGCCCCTTGCTTCACACGAGCAAAATGTCATGGTTGCTTCTCAATCCTCCGACTGGAAGTGAACTGAGAGAGGAAGACTTCTGCCAACTCATTGAATGAGCAAATAGAGTCTGCAAGTAGCCCATATAACCAGATCCTTGCGTCACCCTTGAGCGTTAAATGGAAACACTGACACATTATCATCTCATCTAAGTCTTGGAGGCTCAGGTGCTCACGGAAATTATCCAAATGGTCCATAGGATCAGCACTTCTGTCGTAAGCATTGATATTCGACATTTTGAACTTTGGGGGAAGCCGCCTTGTCCTAATCTCCGTTGTAAACGGAGATCTGCGGATGTCAACAGCTCCTCCCTCAGCATTGCCAAAGACTCGGTGAAACACTTTATCGAGCTTCTCCACCTTAGGTAAAGTTGTCATCTTCTTTTTGTTATGGTAAGTCCTTAACTCGTAGAGGTATTGTGCAACTTGCTGCCCCGGATGGCTCCTAGTCCTAAGAGGGACTTCTTCGTGAGGAGCTGTGTCCTGAACAGCATACTTCTGGCCGTTGTGGATATAGCCAGGGTTTCGCCTGTCTGGGCTTTCCTCCTGTGTCCGAGGATCTAAGCGACCTTGAAGGCGCGACGGGACTCTACTGCTCGAAGCAACTTGTGTCCTCGGATCCTCGTGCTGAGCGGCTTGCTTGGAGGGGTGCTTCTTGCCCTTTCCTTTTCTCTGGGACGTCATGGATTGAGAGGCCTTGGAGGGCGCCCCCTTTAGCCGCACGTCCATCTTTGAACAAAGGTTCTGGACGGCCTTGAACATATCGTCCATCCTCAAGGCCAACGCCCGTATGTACGGATCAGGATGATCTTCTATCCTAACATTCACCGCAAGGGCGTTGCCGCATAAGGCAGGCTCTCTGACTGGAGCACTAGTCTGTCCTCTCGTATTCACCATTTTTCGGGTTTCTTGGAGAACGCACTAAGCTGACTTTTCATCACGAGTTCCCACAGACGACACCAGATATTGCATCCTCAGATCATAGTCACTGTACGAACTCGAATCCGAAAGCAAAGTAACACCAAAGAAATTGAGTGAGTGCTTGGGAAGAGAGAGAGAATGGCACACAAGCTTTTTTACGTGGAAACCCTCTTCTGAATGAGAGGGGAAAACCACAAGACTAAGGGTCCAGGTAAACTTCTACTATGTCATTGGGTGAGTACAAAGTATGGAGAACACGTGGAACTCAAAGTTCTCTGAGTGCTCTTTCTGATTACACTAGGAGGAAAACTCACTAACTCTTTTTTTGTATGTGTTAATGCAAGAGTGGAAGCAGGATTATTTGTTAGGTGTGTCTTGAATACTTATATAGAGGTTTGGATGTCCTCCGTGGAGCACCCACATGGCCTGGCGTGTGCTGGCTATCCCGCCACCAAATCTGCAGGTCTACTCTACTATATCAGGAGGATCGCGTGCGTGTAGGTGTTCATCTTCTGACCTACATTTTTGCCCAAACGATGCTTGACTTCCTACATCTGTTGATCTATAAGGGCACACTCATAATTTGCAATAAAGGTGTTCATTTCTTAACCTAATGAGTTATACCATTCATCCATTTTTACAAATGCCCATTTCCCACAATTAATTTTCTCGCGTCTATTTCTAATTATCTGCCATTCCCATCCATAGAAACATAGTCGCTTATAGTGTTCTTACAAGAAAATTTCTTCTGATTTTTGCAGTACTTGAAAATTACATGATCCTTGTATTTTTTGCCATATCCAATACTCTAATGAGAAGAAATGTATGCTTACCTCCAGTATACCATTTAACCGTTCAGCGAGATTGGGAAGCTTCAAAGCAGTTACAAGCTTTATGGCACCCCTCACTGATTTTTCCAGTGATAGTAGCTTCACCAGTTCAGTAGCCCTTACAAGCTTATCAGCTGCGGAAGATGTCAACACAAAGGCACATTTCTTGAGAAAAAGCTTGAATCCAGTATTTTGGACGCTTTGCAAATGCAACCAAGAAAGTTGGAAAAAGAGGCTGACCCCCACATAAGTATGGGAAAAGGGTCTGCAATCAAAGAGCCCAAGACATTGGCTCAGCATTAAGTAGTGGCTTATCAGTACAATAGTGTAGGCATACCATTGCAGCAAGATGCAACAAGCCTCAAGATGCACCTATCAAGTGCTGCGTCTGTATTGAATGCCTCGTCATCAAGTGCAGAGGTATCCAAATCAGCAGCCAGCATCTCATCAATTCTTTTCTGAATCTGAAAGGAGGTAGGAGAAATGAAATTCCTAAATTATCCCAGTATCCTTCCAAATAATAAGAAAGAAAGCCTAAAAAAAGAGGCAAACCTTCGAAAGATGCACACTGCCTCACAACTCTCCCCCACTTATAAAATTTCGTCCTCGAAATTAACGAGCCTCGAACTCCCAAATCCGAGGTGAACTCTTCAAAAACTGAATTCATTCCTCGGACAGCGTCTCTTTTAGAACCTCAAGCATCGGAATCGTCCTAATTCTCGTCACAAAACAAATCCTTAGCCTTTCAAAACGGCCCAATCCGGTCACTTATCGATTCTCTCATCCATCGATACAAGGAAGACCTCATAACGATCCTCCAAATTTCAAAAGTGACCTACAATCATGCCGGACATCTTCTAACCCAATCCGACACTTTCAACGGGCCAATAGACTTTTCCTTCAATTCATTCCAAGCCTCAAAAGAAATCGGTCACCGGGACCGCAACCTTATTTAGAAATCTCTGGGCCACGGGCCCACAACGCTTACTCTGCGCACTCTGATTAATCCTCAAATCATTAAATTACGCCACAATCAAAATTCCAATCATGACGATCACCCAAGGAGTTAACAGGACTTCCAATCCTTACCCAACATTCTCAAAATTATGATCACTTGGTAACCTCAAGATCACGTTGGCATTTGACAAACCAACTGAACCCAATCTTAATACGGTTCTATCTCCCAACAAGAACACGACATTCTATCACTCAATCATTTGGACTTACTCACAATTTAACTTTCACATTACCTATAAAACTCCCAAGACATACACGTCCAAGATTCGTAGCATCAATTTCCAACATTGATGCCTATCCTCCCAAGGAAGACACCGAGGTTTACTTTCTCAACCTTTAGACAAATCTGACCACATGCAAGGCCATATGATCATCTTCCTATCTCCGAAGACAATACTCCTGAGTTCTGCGGAAGATGTCAACACAAAGGCACATTTCTTGAGAAAAAGCTTGAATCCAGTATTTTGGACGCTTTGCAAATGCAACCAAGAAAGTTGGAAAAAGAGGCTGACCCCCACATAAGTATGGGATAAGGGTCTGCAATCAAAGAGCCCAAGACATTGGCTCAGCATTAAGTAGTAGCTTATCAGTACAATAGTGTAGGCATACCATTGCAGCAAGATGCAACAAGCCTCAAGATGCACCTATCAAGTGCTGCGTCTGTATTGAATGCCTCGTCATCAAGTCCAGAGGTATCCAAATCAGCAGCCATCATCTCATCAATTCTTTTCTGAATCTGAAAGGAGGTAGGAGAAATGAAATTCCTAAATTATCCCAGTATCCTTCCAAATAATAAGAAAGAAAGCCTAAAAAAAGAGGCAAACCTTCGAAAGATGCACACTCCGCAATATGAATTCATTTTCGAGTGCATCTGCTCCTAGATCAGAGCATGCAAGAGGAATTGAAAGGTCAAGTAGTGTAAGAACTGGCTTGGGTGTCACCTGAAAGGAGGTGCACATTTGATGAACCACGAAATAAGAGTGGATTATCAAAGATATCATGTGGTATTCAGACCTACCTTTGGATATAAATCAGGAGACTTGCAAATAATACAGAACAACTTATCATCGTTTAAACCAACCACCCAGTAGTTTTCCTCCGGCTTCTTCACTTTGCTAGCACTGCCCAATCAGATCCTCACAGTTGACAAAGATGAAACAAAAATGCAATGCAAGTAGGTGTTCTACGATGACATTTCACAGATGGAGGACGTTAACCTGAATAAAGGAAGCCAACTTCCACCAAACTGGTCTGTATACACACTCAGCACTCCCTACATGCTTACTTGCATCAACAAATTGAACACGGAGAAGCAATTCAAAGAGCATACCACTGAAGAATCTAAATAGTGAGGGATGCACACCTTGGAATCATAAGAACATAATTGTCCTTCCTCACTGAAACCAAACCATGTCAAATACGAGCCAGGGGACAATGGAAGACGTCCTCTGAGGGGCTGGGTCCCATTACTGATGTTGATTACTCTGAACTCTAGCATCTGCCCACTCTAACACCAAATTCAGTTCTCATGAACCCATCAAACACTAACACCATAGCCATCAAATTTCTTTCTAGCTAAAATCAAACTTTGGATGACAATGTATCAAGGAATTTGAAGAAACAGGACAAAAAGAGACTCCAGTTTGCCCAAGCAGAGATGATATTGATTCACCGAGGAACTGAATGAGGTGAACCTGGGAGATACCTGATCATTAGAAGGAAGAGATGGAGAGGCATGAGTGACAATTGCAAGTTCATCTCTGAAGCCAGCTGCAGTGACCACAGGTCCATCAAGGAAGAGAACATACCTCTGTAACAAGTCTTAATCAAATCAAAACCAAAAGATAATCTAAACATATAACTGGCACGACATCAGTTCTCTGCAACCAAAATCATGCCCAACTTTAAAATCTAAACGCATACAGTGTCACTACGAAGAATTAAGGTACTATATTGATGTTTCTGTAGTGCATGTACTAGCATACTTGTGACATTTACAAATTAAATATAATCGTTCATTGTCAACCCATAAAACAAGATTAACCCAATAACAGGAATTGTCACATTTAAACTACTACAAGTTTATTAAACTCATAACCACTACTGAAGTATGTCTACAGTAATTAGACACCTTTACTACACTCATAACAACATCCACAGAATTTCTCATCATCTCACTACCTATTCTCTTTGGTATTTCTTCTTTCTATTTTCTTCCTTTTGGTCCCTCTTAATCCCCTGTAAATCTGATAATTTGTACCAAATATGGCAGATGCTACAGTAGGATTCAAGAATTCAGATGAGATGAGTACACCCACAATGATAGCAAAAGTCACTTCCATAACAAACCCTTTAAAATTATTAATGGAACCGGTAGAAGTGAATGAGAAACTTCATATATAAACCTGCAAGCCACCGTGAGTAAAGATGCGAAGGAAATTAAAGCTTGTCGCAGCAGCCACCCAATCAGTACCCAGTGCCACAGCTTTTACTTCTTCTTCTTCAAACCGCATAGACCACTGAGTTTTACAAAATAGGGGGTAAGCACATAATTTGATTTCAGAAAATCATTAGCCACAGGCACTCTTATGCTTAAATGCAGACACACGTTGATAAGCAAAAAGAACTACAAGCCAACCTCACTATTATTTGCCCAGCTTCTGAATGGACGATACATGAGAGTACTCAGGTGCTTCTCACCCTTGCGTGGATTAGCAAAGACACTTCCATGCTCATTCAAAGAAGCCATTGTAAAACCAAAATAATCAGTCATTGGCTGAACCCTTGGACCTTGGCTTGTGTCATGAAAATCTATCTGCGATTAGGATATAGTTAATTATAAGCATAATCCAACAAAGCATGACTTCACATACATATAAATTACAGGGTTGAACTAACACCTCTATATGTGAGTTTCCATCATGTTCAATAGTGGTAATGCTTCCAAGTAGGTTGTAGCAGAGGAAGCACCTTGTCCTAGGCTGTATTGGAGTAGCACCAGGCTGAAAGGCTTCCTGCATTTTTGATCTAGTGTAAACCATTCCGCTTTTTGGTTCCTCCAATCTAAGATCCAAGCGTTCCTTGTGAACACGAGAAGGGTTTTTACATAATTTAGCCCCAGGAGGTATACTGCACTCATTAATATCATCATCTGAATTGTCACCTGAAAAGGAATGTTTTCGTAATCTTTTCTTGCTAGGTGGTTCAGATTCTCCATGGCTGTCTTCAGCCAGATCACTTAAACTAAAAGATGCACTTGGCTCTTGCTCATCCTCATCAAACAGGAGAAGCCCATTACTGTTCTTCAACTGCAAACTAGGAACATCCTCTGTTGGAGACTTCATTGACAAAGGAATAATTGATTCCCAGATACCATATTTACACATGACATCAATAACAGCCAAGGCATTCCCAGTTGGTTTCCATGCCATACAACAAATTTTCTCATCAAATTTCTGTCTGTCAAGAGGGAATAGAATTTCTATTCCCTCCAACCAAATATGAGGTAAGAGCACACTAACTCTTTTCCTAAAATAAGACGTCAAGAACGCAACTTCTCAGACTAAAATCAAATTTTATTATTTATTATTTATTTTTTCATACATACTCAGAATACTAACTTAAATATTAAAGAATATACCGAAAAGTAAATCCCGTTAATTATTTAATCGTTATTTATGTTTGCATAGGATTTAATTTAGAAGCTTATAAAGTTTGAGGATATTAAGTGACCGACGAATATAAGCCTCCATTCATATAATAAATAGATTTTCGAACGTAACAGAAATAATCCATCAATGGAAGATCAAATACTATGGTTTAAAAAGTAATATATATATATTTTTTTTTTCAGAAAAGAAATAATCAGTGACATCTATTTATTCCGGGCATTCGTCGGCTCGGAAGTTAACCTCGGGCATCGATTTCAGAGAGGAGAGAGTTTAGCGAGCTGGGGATGGTGAAATTCTCAGCTTTCAGAGAAGAAGAAGAGTCAGCTCCTGACTGGGAGGAACTGATGCGTGCTTCTAAGAGGATTAGGGTCACCGAAACGTCTTCAATCCAACAAACAGAAGAAGAAGAGAGAGGAAGTGAGGAGGGCATCGTCGAAGGCGTGGACGATTCGACCATCGGAGTGTCCAGTAAGGCAGTTTCCGTGATCTTGTCCGATCCGGATGTTTTGGACTGCTCCATATGCTTCGAGCCCCTGACAATCCCTGTCTTCCAGGTATCCAAATTTCGCCATATCTCAATCCGTTTTGTGGTTCCCCCCCCTAATTAGACAATCACTTACGCTGCACTCACCGAATAAACTTCTCCAATTACAATTAAGGATGGATTTTGCTGCTTTGTGGCTCTCAGTTGAGCTATTCGATAACCACCTTTGATTAATTACCCTAACAAAGATAGTCGCCTTTCTGTCTTTTGACTTCAGGGCATAGGGTTTGTTGGTGTTGGCTTCGTATCCACGCTGAATGCAATTACTAGTTGTAAATGGGATCTGTAATTGAATTGGGTGTCTTGTTTATTCTCCAATTTGCCAGTTTTGTAATTTTTGGTTGGAATGATATTTGAGAACGTCAAAGAGTTTCTATACGGATGAAAGAATTTTCCCATACTGTCACGTATGACATGAGATATATTATTAGTTTATTTAAATAATTTAATATTACAGTGAAATATAATTTTGTTATATTTTAGTAATAAAATTATTTTTTTAATTAGTTTAAGTTTTGATGAAAAGAATGCTATTTATATAATTAAAAAATCAATTGTTGCGTCCATGGTTCCGGTTTGTCTGATTGGTTAGGGAGCTACTCGATCTTCCAGGTGGGTCGAATTAGAGCTGGTCCGATTCCCGTACCTTTTAACCTAAAACCTGCACAATACAATAAAAAATAAAAAGTCAGAGGAAAACAGCGGGGCTCACGCCTCAGTTTATTTTCAAACGCTCAAATCAGTAATATTTCTTCAAAAAGAGAAAATAGAGTCTGCTTTGAATAAAATATGCATGGAGGATTGTGTATTTGGGTATGCCTAGTTTAGTGACATTTTAGATAAACGATAATTTATAAGGATGACTTTTCCTTGGTTGGAGGATTTCATGAGGGTTCTTCTGGAGGGAGGGTCTTCCCTGCCAGGCTAACCCATTTCTCCTCTCTTCCTCCTACTCCCCTTTCCTTCCTCCAGGATGAGGACATTTATAAAGTTAGAGGGTGATTGTTGTGACGGACCAGATTATTTTTCTTAAATAACCTCCGTCAATGATAACATAAACTAATGCCCATAATTTATAATTATGGATTCTGCAGAAATTTTAGTAGAGTTTTCCCTACAATTGTACGAAAATAAAAAATACAACATGTTTAAAATAACCTGTACAAGTACATAACTATCCAATTTCAACATCAAGGCCTACAACACAATACATAGGACTACAATTCTGCCATACCATCAATGGCTCCAACACAATATTCTTATCTATTGTATTGGATCTAAAGAGATACCGTCTAGGATTAAACAAAATCCAAAACATCCAATATTATTGCGGAAGCATAGCTAAATCCAGAAACCTGCGAAAGTATAATAATAACCATAAAATAATAACAAACCATATTAATTTAACTAGACTATTTACATTCTATTATAACAGACGTATCCAAATCTTCAAGCCTTCGACATCCGGCTAATCTCCTCAAGCAAGTCCCTCTCCTTACCCTAACTAATCAGTCGCTGGCTTAATGTTCTAATCTGGAAGCAGAAATAGTAAGAGTGAGCGTACAGCTCAACAAATGTAATCATACATCATTAACAATAATAGATAATAGTGAAAGCAATAGCTGGATGAGAGAAACACATTATCTCAGTAGCAAGGAATCATGAGAGGAAAAAGGAGACATCTGGGATCATCTGGTTCGCATGCTTGCACCGGTTATGTTTATTCATTTTCATTACTTTCATTAATTTTTGCAGATTCCGGGCTAGTAGGTCGTACTAACCAATGATGTGAGAGAATGATGAAAGGGATGTGTCTGCCATACATTCTACAACACATGGCTATATTTTAGGTCTGCAGTACACGGCTACAGTTTAGGTCTGCAGCACTCGACCATCGGCTACATTTTAGACCTGCAGTACTCGATCATCTCAATTCGCCCCATATCCCCTGGGGACCAAGGCGATCCTCGTTCTTTTACAGTAGTATCCTAAGGCGTACCACGAACATCACCATCTTCCACGAGCGGCCAGAATACGTGGCCAAATATTCCTCGGGTTCATACCGCGATGGACATGGTAAGCCAAAGAATACTACCCAACAGTATAAGTCCATGGTCCTAGTTTTAAGATTAATCTTAATCCTTTGAGGGGGGAATCCACCACAATTTCATTTCATTTTCTAATCGGAAAATTACATTTCCATCACATATCTCCATTTGGGAAATCAAATCCGTCATATCATGCCTTTGTGGATTTTCCATCAATTTACTTGCTCGGTTCCTTTCTTTCTTTGGAACTTAAGCTATTTTTAACCATTCATTTCAAGTTCACAAGAGAGTTGTAATTCTTTACCTCAAATGGTCAAATATCACCTTAGAAGCCTCCGGGACGTATTTCCTTGCTTCCGGTGCACAAATACACATTTTCGGTGCTTACAATTTAACACGAACATTTAATCATAAATTTCATCACAATTAATTAGAAGTAATGCATGCAAATCTACACTTTATTCTCGGATGAACAGTGTCAGGCCACTTTTAGAGGGCTTAGACGCTGCGTACAGGTCGAATCTTGCGAAATCGATTGTCCGGTCGATATATATGCACATTTTGGATGTGGTGATTTATATTTTGAGATCGATTCAATATAATACGAAGGTGGAAGCAAGCAAATTCCTCATTTAATTTCGGGTGAACAGTAACAGTGCATATTTAGAGGGTTCGGACGCTGCGAACAGGGCGAAACACACGAGATCGATCGTACGGCCGATATATATATGTAATTGAGATGTGGTGATTCACATTTTGGGATCGATTTAACAAAATACGGCGAAGAAATGGGAAACCCCCAATTCGCATGGGTTAGGGTTTGGTGGAACTCCACCAAACGGATTGGAGAGCAAATCGGGCAATAAGCTACATAATCCTTGGTCTCAAGGCACAGGTAATACATTTTCCATGGTTTGGGTGGATATTGAGACGAAACTACCCGATGATAAACGAATAAACGTCGAAAGAGAAAAGTTAGTGAGTATGAGAACATTTGTCTCGACGCGTACTACCACTTTTATAACTAGCTCTCGGACGTATTCGGACTCCACGGCCTCAATCTCCTTGTTCCTCTTTCTAGAAACGGTGCTCTCTCTCTCTCTAGAAGGGTTTGGTGGCTTGGAGAAATGAAAATCGTGAAGCAGTACGGGGTTTTAAAACGGGCTGGCGCTCTAGTGCAGCCAATCTGGATTCTACGCTCGCCATGGGCTCGAGCCCACGAAGGGAGCGTGTCAGGCCCATAGCAAGCCTACTTCGCGTTTTTGCCGTTCGGGATTCGTTTTGATCATTCTAATCTAATCTTTCACATCATTGGACCTTACTTTTGATTATATAATCTTAATAAGTCATGATTATTATAATTTAAAACCTAAAATCTTATTTACGAATTAATATTTCACGGCTTATAATTTCTGTTCTCGATTTACCAATTTCGATTCTTTAAGCTTTTCAATCCGATTCCTTCCGTACTTTTTGACCACAATTCATCTATATTAACTTAATTACCTTCTAATTATTATGTTCTTAACTCGGAACCTCACAGTTGTCTTTATCCATTGACAATCGCCCATGATAATCACCTGTGACAACCACCTTGGATAGGACGAAATGGTTGAGCGGTTTCTCTTCTCGAGACGGGTATACTGAACCTATCACTATGTTGTATCCTCGGATCCCTATTGTGATATGGATAGGAAGATTTTGAGCTTTGTCCGTTGGGCGTCAAATGTCTTCAGTCTCCATATGCTTTAAATTTGAATCCTGTGTAACACAAAAAGCACGGTCAAAGGATTGGCGGGACTCACTCCCTGATATATCCTCCGATGTTCAAATTAGTATCGTCCTTTTGAAAAGGAAAAAAAAAAAAGAGAATCTAAATTTGAATGCAAGTAAAGTTATTTGTCTTTGTTTGGGAGTTACGCTTTTTGGAGAAAGTCTTAGTAAGAGAGAGAATCTCTCTATTATTAATATATTATGATTTTATTATTTCTTTTAGAAAATGTCCCCCCTTTTATCTTGTAGGAAAGATGATTTTTTTATAGAATTAAGAGACAATTGACTTTTTCCATCAATTGCCCAGGAAACCGATAAGTGAATAAGATTTTGCTCAGGCGGTAGTTTCAACTGGCGCACTAGGTCATTCAGATAATAGCGGGAAACCGCCTCGGCAACCAGCTCCAATTTCTTCCTCATACATGCCATCGGTTAAGTCCTTGATTTAGGCTTAATGAGCATATTGGGTCTCCGCACTTTATGGACTGAATCTGTGTGAAAGGTTTTTCATACTAGATCACTGGTGACAATATCCATCACTTGTCCCCATGCCAGGAGGCCTAAAACTCAACCTTTTGGTATAATATTTAAGGACAATATTTTACTCGAACTCATGCTCTTAGTCTGATGAATGGCAATATCTGTCCGGGGACTTACTCTTAATTCGATGGCTGACAGTATTTGTTTGAAGACTAACTTTTAGTTCAATGGCTGACAATATCTATCCGAAAACTTAATCTTAGTCGGATGGCTGACAGTATCTGTAAGGCCCAAAACTCTATTTCGATTATTTTAATATTAATTAAAATTTTAAATTCTTGCCGCTGAATCATTTGATCCATAATATTTCCCATGCAGCCTATCATCGCCAAATACTCATCCTCGCGGCTAGAGACCAATCTTCCTCTAGCAGCTTCACCCGTGCCGCGCTACCTTCTCTCTTCCTCTTCTTCTCCTTCTCTCTCGAGCACGACTTCCCTCTCTCTCTCTTTTCTCCTCTCGCTCTCCCTCTCTATTTCTTTTTTTTATTCCTTTTCTTTCTTTTTTTTACAATATATAATATTTTCAAAATACCTTCAATTGACCCAAAATTTTAATTGATATTGAAATAAACGAAATGGGGATTCGGGCTTTACAAATATTGTCAGCCATCTGACTAAGAGTAAGTTCTCGGACAGATACTGTCAGCCATCGGATCAAGAGTAAGTCCTTGGACAGATATTACCATTCATCAGACTAAGATTATGGGTCTGAGCAAAAGATTGTCCTTAGTCATCATTCCAGAATGTTAAGTTTCAGGCCTCCTAACATGTGGGCAAGTGATGGGTATCGTCACCGGTGGTTCAGTATGAAAATCCCATCTCACAGATTCAGCCCATGGAGTGTGGAGGCCCAATATTCTCATTAGGCCCAAATCAAGGACTTAACCGATGGATGTATGAGGAAGAAATTGGTGCCAGCTGTCGAGGAGGTTTCCCACTTTTATCTGAACGACCTCAGGCGTCAGTTGAAACTACTGCTTTAGCAAAATTTTATCTACTTATCGGTTTCCTAGGCAGTTGACAGGAAAAGTCAACTGCCTCCTAACTTCTATAAAAACATCTTCTTTCCTACAAGAGAAAAGGGGGGGACATTTTCTAAAAGAAAGAATAAAATCATAATACATTTATAATAGAGAGATTCTCTCTAACTCTCTCTCTTATTAAGACTTTTTCCGAAAAGCACAACTCTTAAACAAAGACATATAACTTTAATTGCATTCAAATTTAGATTATCCTTTTCTCTTTTTTAAAAGGGCAATATTGACTTGAACGTCGGAGGATATACCGGGGAGTGAATCCCTCTAATCCTTTGATCGTGATTTTTGTGTTCACAGGATTCAGATTTAAAGCATACGGAGACCGAACACATTTGACGCCCGAGGGACAAAGCTCAAAATCTTCTTATCTGTATCACAATCCGGATTCAAGGACATAATATTCAATTATCTTTCAATTTATAAATAATGAAGTTAATCATCATTTGTTATGGATAATAATAGACAGTTTTTTAGGGTAATGTAGGATTGTTTTCAGTTTGAATTAAAGGAAGTTCTATTCTTAAATTGCCTTGTTTTAAAAATTGCATAATGAGAGAATCTTTCTGCCTAAACAAATTTTATGAACGAAAAACAGAGAGAAACCAGTTTCAAGTTCTTTGATAAAAGAACTTTAATAATTAATTCAGATATGTGATAAATGTTTAATTCTTTATTATTAAATGTTGCTGTTTTGATGCCAGATGGAAATGGAAAGAACCAAGAGGAAATGAAGTACAAGAGAAAATTTCCGAAAATTAAGATTAAGGGAACAAGATCACAAAAGCTCGTAAGAAAAGGGTAAAGGTAGGTTTGGGATAAAATCCATAAATGAGTTCCTTCAAGGAAGCTTCTGATTTCAGCTTTGATTCATAATTCAAGTCTACTTTTCAAAGCCAAACTTCAAATTTATAACTCAAGAAATCTGTATTCTTGTGATTTCAAAGTGCATTTAATCTTCATAGTATCCAACTTATTGCAGCTGGCTTGGGCTCCAAGATTCGGATTTCCAATGTCTCTTTGTGCTTTTAATGACTCTAGCTCTCCTCCATTTTCGGTGCCTCATTTGGCTCATTTTGATTTATCAATTTGTTTTGTGTAATCGACCTATTTGAAGACTACTAGAAAAGTCTGCAGTGTGACAATGTGAATTTCGAATGGAAGTTAGTGGTGGCAGATGAGGAATCCGGACCATTAACTTGGTCTATATAGATAACATATTGCAGTAGGGTTTTGTGAGGGATTTTAAAAACTCATTTGTAGCTTTCAAGCCTCAGTAACCCTAGTTTTGAAAAATAGTGAAGCATCTCCTCCTTTTGTCATGGTTTTTTCCCTTCCTGGGTTTTTCATGTAGATTTGGTGCTTTTTTGTTCATGCTATTATTTATTGATTTATTTTTGTTAATCTTATGAATTCCTAACAAACCAACTTGAATCACCTTACTTGGGGCTACCTTTCCAAGAAGCATAGGGCTAGAGCTTGCTGTCAATTGCTCGAGAATATGATCTAAGCTGAAGAAATCCTTGATTTCCCATTAAATTTCCTTACTAGAACTCTCCAAGCTTGTAATAAACGGTTTAAGATGTGTTACTAGAATCTCTCTCTCTCTCTCTCTCACACACACACACACACAAACACACATACATGCAAGCACACAATTTGTTGTAAAAAATGCTCCCAATACTGGTACCGTCCCGTGAGGTACCGATTCTGGGCAGTAATACCCCAACAAAAATATAATTTTTTTTCTAAAATTTAATCTAAAACATAGTAAATTATGAAAATATTAAACAATTTTATTACAAATTATAAATTGGTTCAGCATTAGTTCTTGGAAAAAAAAATATTTCTATAACTCTACTTTAAATCTATAATTTTATGAATAAGAACTTTTATGATGGAATTTATTAGGGTTTAAATTAGAAATAAATTAGGGTTTAGATTAGTAATAAGATTTGTAGAGTTAAAACCTCCGGCCTCAACTTTCAATAAAGATGATAAATATTGAAGAATGAAGATGATGAATAGAAAGAGGGGAAGGGAGAGGAGGCAGTTGTGTTAAAATTGTTTAAGTGGGATGATATTTTTGAAATTGTTAACTAGATACTATTTATAATGAGCAATATGATTTTAATTTAAAAGGAATTGTCCATTATCAAAACAATATTATTTTGATACTTTTTTCTAAAAAAATAAAAAAAAGATAGTTCTGCCAATAGAGCCTTTTTAAGGTGAACTCAACTTTTAGGCTCCTACAGGAACCCGATGACCCAAATTATATCATGAAAATTGAAAGGTTTAGATTATATCCATATAATAAAGTGGCCATTTCAATCTAGGCCCTTCAATTTTTATGGTCTAATATGGGTCATTGGGTTCATTTAGAAGCCTAGAAGTTGAGTTCACTTGAACAGGATTCCTGCTAGTAATACCGTCGGTAATTTTGGTACCACCAAGGTACCACTTTTTATCAAAAACATGCTCCTAAAACCAGTACTGGGAACAACCGGTCACCTTGCAACATTGGCCGTACTGGTTCGGCTGATTTTTCGGCACCCTAACAGCGCTGAAACTATCTTGGAGTTTGTTAATGGTAACTTGCTGCACAACCTGCTGTTTGAAAGCAATTTCTAAGGTTTTGACATGTTCTTCTTTGCTGTGTTTCAACTAGTGCGAGAATGGACACACAGCATGCTGCTCTTGCTGTGTCAAGCTCAAGAGCAAGTGCCCGTCATGCTCTGAAAAAATAGGACATAATCGTTGTCGGGCCATCGAGAAGGTCATCGAATCGGTCAAAATACGATGCTGTTATGTGAATTACGGCTGCAAAGAAGTGGTTAGTTACTCCATGAAACATTTTCACGAGGAGGTGTGCTTCTATGCTCCCTGTTTGTGCCCCTTTCAGAACTGCACCTTCAGCAGCACAACAACAAGGATGTCATCTCACGTGAGCCAAGAGCACTCAAACTTTGTCATTCACTTCCGCTACAACTCCATCGTCCCAGTTTCTACAGGTTTGGACGACAAATTCATCGTTCTTCTAGAAAAAAACGATGGTGTGTTGTTCATCCTTCAGATAGGTACCTCGCTGATAGTTAAATGCTTGGAGCCGAGTCCCGAAAAGGGTAAATTTGCTTACGAAATTATGATCCAATCGGGGAACACTTCTCTCAAGTTTCAGTCTTTCACATTCGGTACCAAAGGACTTGCAAGTGTTCCGCCAACAACTGATTTCCTTCCTATTCCCGATTACTTCAGATGTGATGGTCATCTTGAGCTTGCGCTCTGCATTCGGGCCAAAGGTGCCTCATGAGCCAGGATTTGAAGAAACCGGCGATGGGTGATCTTGGAAAGGTTAGTGTTTCTTGAAAATGATTCGATCTTTCCACTCATACAAGTGATGATCAATTATTGGAACATACCATTGTTAATTTAGTCCTAAATTTGTTATGTTTTGCTGTAAAATGGTCATACATACCCTTAGTAAGAGATGATGAACCAATGTCTTTGTGTATAATGTACTGCTGATTCCATCCTAGCTGTAGTTCACCCAGCAAAAATGCAGAAAAAAAGGGTGCTGGTTGGAAGATAGATGATGATTCTGTGTTTCCTGTTGCTCTGAATCGATTGCTTGCATCAATCTCAATGAATCTATCTCTGTCCACTGAGTCTACCCAGTGAATTTTTAGTAAATATTTAAAAATTTTATCTGTTAATGATAAGATGAGAAAATAATTTTCAAATGGTTCGCATATAGGTTAAGGTGCCGATAATAAGAGCAAAGAATTGGATATGTAAAATTAAGAAAATTTAAAATGATACGATCAGACAACTATTTAACAGGACTTAATTCATACAGTCGTTTTTATTTAATGGGTACCGGACGTGTTGCGACCTTAAGGATAGCCGGGCAGCTCTTTCGCTCTATAGGGATTGAGAGGGCATAGCACAATTTTTTTTATTATTATTTGATGAAAAAAAAGGAGAAAAAAAAATATTTTTGATA
>JAODPA010076811.1:0-28130 GCA_025585075.1 Nepenthes mirabilis
AATTGAATGGAAAAAATATTTTGTACACTGGTCACCGTTCCTGAGCCAACGAATTTTCGCTTTTTGTTGGTAGAAATCAAGTTCATTTCTGATCGCACATCGATAATCAGATAAAAGGCGTTCCTCCTCAGAAGCCTCAGGGGGGGAACAACATACGGGGCAAACCTTTGAAACTTCTCAAGGGCCTCTCTCGAACGAGCGACGGCCTCACCAACATTCCCCAGGCTACGATTAAGCTCTTTAATTTTCAGCTTGACAAGCCTCAATTTAGACACCACCCGATACATAGGGACACCCTGAATCGGAATGGACCAGCAGTTCCGGATAGCAGGAATGAACCCAGGATGACATGTAAGGAAATTGTTAAACCGGAAGCATCCAGCTTTGGTGGGCCTCGTGGAAGTGGGGAGTAAGAAACAGGGGGAGTGGTCCGAGAGGCGAGGGGGGTGGAAGGAGGCCTTGTAATGGAGCTCCGCCAGCCAGGGGCCATTCACCACCACTCGGTCAAGTTTACGAAAGATGCGGGATCTAGGGTCCCTACCATCATTCCAGGTGAAAAAAGAGCCATCAAAACTCAGATCATGGAGATCACAATCCTTGAGGCAATTGTCAAGGTCCCTAGCACTGCTGCCGTGCCAGCTACCCCCAAGATTTTCAGCAGGCACTCTAATAGCATTAAAATCACCCATAACAACCCAAGGAACTCCTGAAGCCAGGCTATGGATGGAACGGAGATCATCCCAAAGAGTCCTCCTAATAATTTCAGAGTTAGCAGCATAAATAAAAGTGATGAGAAAGGATGAATTAGTGCTTCTAGAAAAAACACTACAATGCATGAATTGATCAGATTTGGAAATGATGTCTAATGCAACATAGGAATCATCCCATCCAATCCAAATTCGACCAGAAGGACTTTCCGAATAATTCATCGCCCACTTCCAAGAAGGCATCAACTTATTAGAGATATGAGATGCCTTATTTTCTCTGACCCTAGTCTCCACAAGGCCAAAGATAGAGCAGCGAGAGGACCGAATAGCATTCTTGACTTCATGGGCTTTGATTGGCCCATTAAGTCCACGAATATTCCAAACAACGATATTAACCATGGGGTTTGGAAGAAGGGGAGTGTCTTCTCTTAGGCCCCTTAGGTTGTTTTAAAATTGATTTAGGTTGGAAACTAACTCCGGTCTTCTCAACAGGAGGCAGCGGGGCAGACCCTTTAAGGGCCGTAGTGTCAGCCTGTTGACAAGGAACAGTATTGGCAGGAATAGGCAGACCAGAAGAACCAAAATGTTGAGGATCAACAACAGGATTAGGATTTGTTGGAGGGGGAAGATCTAGGCCACCACTGCTACCAGGGAGCCCAAAAGACGGAGGCGCATGGTCCTCCGTGGAGGGAGATGGGAGCGTTGACGCATGGTTCACCAAGATCGGATTGGGGGTAGGAGCAGTCCCGATAATCCGGACTGCCTCAGAAACCGGAGTAGCAACTTGGCACTCCGGATGGGTAGCATCATTGCACTCCGGAATGGTGGCGTCCTCCAAAGATTGCAGGGCAGCAAAGGAGTTAGGAGAAAATACTGGAGCAGCAGAAGAGCTTGTGGAGGCAGCCACACCAGCTTTCTCCACAGGGCCTCCCCGACTCTGGGTCTTGCCCGCATGTCCAGAATGCATACTTCGTCCCTGAGGTTTGGGCTTAGGGGCCGATTTCCTAGGACTAGAGGGTGGAGCACCCTTACCAGGTTTCCAAGGGTAGCCCACAGAAACTTCAACACTTAGCGAATCTCCACGCTGTTCACTAAGGTGAACCCTGATGCAATCAGGCAGATGGGAAGCAGCAGTAATTTCCACACAGATACGGGCTTCCCTTAAGCGATCACCCTTAGCAGTAGAGGGGTCCATCAGGAGAGGCTTCCCAATAGCACTTGCTATCCAGCTAAGGCCAAGAGGGGTCCAGTACTGGACCGGCACACCTTTCAGGTGGATCCAAATGGGGAAACATTTATGCTCATCTTTAGAGAGAGCCATTTGAGGGGACCATTTCTTCAGGAAGAAAGGTCGCCCCGCAAAAGTCCAAGGACCATGATTTAAGCAATCCTGCATCGAGGATTCACTATCAAATCTAAACAGGAAAAAACCATTTTCCAGTTCAGCAACACGGGCAATACCAAACTTCGCCCAGATCTTTCTAGCAATATGATTAACAACATGAAAGTTTAGAGGAGCATCATAGAAATACCCCACAAGGGTGTCTTTCCAAGTGGCTTCACCCTGTTGGGTAACCTCAGCAGGGGGAAAAAGCTCCACAACAGATCCTGAATAGGAAGGGGGGGAAGAATTTGAGGGGTGCACCTGAGACCCAGGAATCTTTATTGACGATGGAAGCCCACGAAGGCGCAAAGGAAGAGTCCAGAGACGCAGAGGAAGCACCAGCAGCAGGAGCAACACCATCTCCAGAAGAGCACGAGGAGCCCCCAAGGCCATCACTGATCAGCTCCCCCAAAGCACCAGGAAGGCCATCCGGCTTCGAATGCGCACCCGCACACAACGAAGGAGAGGAGGGCGCCGAAATGGGAAACGATTCAGCACGCGACTCCACCAGGGGAAACACGCCCCCCGAAACGACGGGGCTACAAGCAGAAACGGAGCGATCAGCAACGCCCGAATCGGAACCTGCAACAGTGGCAGAAGAGGAAACCCTAGCGGGTAAAGGAGGGAAGGCCAGAGAAGGAGAAGAAAGGAGAGGAGGAGGGGGAGGGGAGAAGAGAGGAGAAAGAGAGGAGGGACTGGCGCAGGGAGGTGGAAGCGAGGACGAAGGAGGGCCAAGAGGAGGAGAATCGGAGCACGGACGGCGGGCCGGCGCCATGGGCGCCGGAGAGGAGAATGGAAGGCGGGACAGGGCAAAAGGCTGCGAATTTGAAAAACGGGGAAGAGAGAAGGCAGAGCTTCTCTCTCTACAAACCAAATCTATGTTTTCTTCCACTCAGCTTAAAACTCCACTCAGCTTAATTCATACGCTCTAATTTGGCTGTCACAGGGTCCAAACGAAGAGGCCTTCCAACCACGCTCGTAATCCAACACAATCCAATGGGAGTCCAAAACTCCACAGGAACGTTAGACAGGGAAATCCAAATGGAAAATTTATTATGAACATCTTTGGATAAAAGCATCCCCAATTGCCATTTTTGTAAGAACAGAGGATTGCCTGCAAAGTACCATGGACCACACGCAAGGCATTTGTCAAGCATAATGCTGGAGGAAAATCTGAAGAAGAAGAATCTGTGATCATTACCCGCAACATGCTTAAGGTCAAACCGTGCTGTTATTTTCCTCGCAATATGGTTCACGGCTTGAAAATGCATTGGGTTACCATGAAAGTACCCCACCAGGTTATCGCTCCACATGGCTTCTCCATGTTGGAGAACTTCTAGAGGAGGAGTTAAATCCTCGCCCTCCTTAAATGAATGGAAAAAAAAAGGTAAGGGAGACTGACCTTAAGGCTAATTTTGCACAACAACAGACGACCAAGAAACAGAGGGAGAGCTCGCAGCAAGTGGTGATTAAGTTGATGGACCAGAACCAGGGTGCAGGGAATTAAGCCCATACAAAGAAGCACCATCTGAGATGGGATTGGGGTCAGGGTAATCCTTAATTGTGCCTTGAATAAGGGGCTGATCAGGCGTTGGAATTCCAACAGTAGAAACAGAGCCTCCAATAGACCCACTCAACCCCACCACAAGTGAAGGCGAAGGAACGGGAGTATTAGCTACCAAATGGGTATGAGGAGTAGGAAGAGTTGGAAAATCAGCTAAGGCCTAGGGAGGGGAGTAAAGGGATGAAAGGGGGGTAGCAGTGCCAAGAGCAACAGGAACAGAGTATTTTGGCGGAAGGGAATCTTTTTTTTTTGGTAAGTAATTAAATGTATTAAATTAAAGAAAAATTATACAAAGAACTATGTTTGTTACCAAGTGTTTTACCGACTTGGAAAATGAAACATAGAAATAAGGGAAACCCTTAAGCCCAATACAAAATTCATTGAGAAAATAATACAAGGTAACCGATTACTGAAACCAACCGGACCTTGCAGCCAATCCACTCCATCCTAGGAGCCAACTAAGCACTTCGGCTCATAGACAACCATGCTCCGGGAGTACGCATTGAATCGCTCCGTCCAAGCAGAGGAATACTACTCCGGCTAATCCATTTCGTCCAAGGCGACCCACCGGATACAGGGGGCATGCATTACTGGAAGCACGGGCCAAAAGCACTTCCTCCACAATGATAAATCACTCCGTCCAGAATGAGAAAATCACTCCGTCCAAGGAGACAAAGAGAGCACTCCGGGAAGGAACAGACGCACTGCGGAAGACTTTAACAAAGAGGCTCCGTCCAAAAAATTAAACAGACCAGCCACCTCACTATATATATATATATATATTCTAAGAGAACAAGAACATCGGAGTATTCTGCCAAGTCACTCCGACGTAGGAGACAAGAAAGTACTCCGGATGAATACACTCCGGAGGCATGAACCAAGGAAACCACCAAATAGGGGAAAATCACTCCGGCAGAGCCACTCCGTCCAATGAAAGGCATCACATGCACTCCGTCCTCTGAAAGGAAACACATGCACTCCGGACATACCTACACTCTGGAATAACGCTCAAACACACTCCGACCAATTTGTGAAAATTATTTCGACCAAAGTGAACGACACTCAAGGCAAAAAAACATTCCCCCTTTTTTTTAATTGCAAAAATACCAGAAGAGAAAGGCGCTCCGGCCATACCACAGCAGCAGTCGCACAAGCAACACAACAAACCATGGCAAACCCTAATATCAAGCCCCAACCCCACAGAGTCCCTCCATCCAAAGAGAGAGAGCACTTCGTCCAATAGAGGGCAAAGAGGTCCTCCAGAAGGATCATGCTTGTGGTGGTGCGGTCTGTGATCAAATTGAAGTGTCATATGGTGTTTGCTGATGATGGGATTGGGTTGGGGCCGGTATAGCTGGTTCGGCCTAACTTTGGTGGCTGCAGTACTCTTTGTTGGGTGGTGCTATCCATTTTTCCTAGCTTGATGTTGTTATGAGTTTTACTGGTGCCTAGCTATTGATGATTTTATTTTCTGCTCGCTGCTGGATGAACTATGGTTACCACTGAACCATGGGCGTTGGCGTTTGGAATTCCTGAATGAGGTGTGTATGGGGCTGTGTAGCTATCCTTGGATGTCTGCCCGGTTGTTGCTTGATGGTGCTGATGTGCTGTGGCCCGGCTGCTGGGGTCCTGGCTCTGATGGTCCATTTATTTGGGTGTTGTTAAATTGAAGCTGAAGCTCAGTATGCTTGAGTTCCCCCCATGAGTCATCGGAGCCAGCTGCTGCTGCTGGTGAAGAATGCATCCAGATGCTTTTTGATTTATTTTGCATTGCAACTCGTTCTCCTACTGGGAGTTTCCTTGTCCAGATTGGAATGATGAATTTGCATGTTTCTATACCAATGATGCTGATTCTCTGTTTGTGCTTGCTGTCCTGCGGAGGTGTTTGCTGAAGATGCTGTGATTGGCTTATAAATTTAATGCTGGAAGGCATTGGGGAAGTGCTCGGTCTTGCTGGTTTGGTTCAGAATAGGGTTTCACTAGCTTTAATTTCTTTGGACTGGGGTTGTGTGGCTGTTCTCAGATATGCTGTCCGGATGCTACTGGTGTTTGCTGGCTGGAGGCTTCTGCTGGCTGGAGGCTTTGGGAAATGATGGCAGTACTTAGTCTTGCTGGATTAGGGCGTGCATTAACGCTTGGACCTGCTGTCCGGAGGATGCAGATGATGAAACTGCTACAGTTGGGAATTGCTGATATATAGTTGCAGTCCTGGTGCTGCTTCTGTCAACGTTTCCTCCTGCTGCTTATGAATTCGGGCTCTTGGTAGTGGATCGGTGCTGTGAAATTTTGAGGTGGATGGTAAACTGCCTTGCTTCCAACTGGGCGCGTATGATTGGAATCTGGAGCTGTCTTTCTTGTATGATGTTTCGGATGCTGTTGGATCTTCTTTCCCTTCGAAGAGTTGTCCTGCTTTTGTGCCTTCTTGCTGCGGCTGCGTTGAAGATCTGGAGGCGTTGGATGTTGCTCCCGGTTTGATGCGAACTGTTGGAATGGGATGTCCCTGCTGTCTTCTGATCTGCCATATTTGATGCTGTTTTTGTTGCTAGGTGGTTTTTGCTTATGTGTTAAACTTCTGATTTGCTGCCCCATGGGAAAGACCATCGTGGCTGAGATGCATGCTGCCTTGGGATTGCTCTTTATTGCATGGTGCACTTGGTGCCTTGGACAGAAGGCTACATTAAGAGCTGAATTTACTGAATGCCCTAGCTCCTCGAAATTTTGCCGAAGAAGGTTGCTGCTAGATTTGTTGCTGATGCATGCTGCTGTCTCACGTGCTGTATGCTGATGCTGTGCTGCTATATGCTGCTGATAATGTAATTCTACTGTTGCCCTTGCTGTGCTGCTAATAGCTGCTGATATTTTAATTCTGCTGCTACCCCTACCGTGCTGCTGATTGCTGCTGATAATTTTATTCCGCTGATGGCTTCTCTGATTGTTTGCGGGCTGTGTCTGCTATGAAATTAGTGGCATTACCTTTGTTGATCGAAGCTGATTAGTTGGAATCTTCTAGATTGTGCAGCTGTTGCTTGCTTGCAGCTGCCTTGTTTTCCTTATTGTTGGAAAACTAGGATGCTATGGGTTGCCAGCAGATCCGGTTTGCTGTAGTTTGTTGCTGCGAGGTGATCGGATGGTTGTTCCGGTCCTCTCGGGAGTAACTTTTTGCTTTTGATTTTGTATAACGACAGTGTTATTTTTTCTTTCTTCTGCTAGATAGATCCTCTTAGGTTTTTTGAGGATCTCTCTGTTGTACAGCTGCTCGGGGTATGCCCCAACGTTTTATGTTCTAATTCCATGTCAAAAAATTTAGAGTTATAACATAATTTTTTGTAACTTACCAAAAAAAAAACATAATTTTTTGTAAACTTTTCTCCCATTAATAATACACACTTACTTACAAAAAAAAAAAAGTGGTCCTCCGGAAGGATGCACACTGTCACTCCGTCCAAAAAGTACATGAAGCAATCCGGCCTAATAAACGAATGCTCCATCCTTTTAGGTCTCCGGAAACGCTAAGCCGAAAAATCACTCCGACTTTAATAGCAAAAGGCACCCAGCCTTCAAGGGCAAGATTTTTTTTTTTTCACCGAGGCAAACCCTAAAGAAACCAATCCACAACACAGCAAAAACAATCCATCCTAAGAGAGAGAGCACTCCGTCCAAAGGAGGGCAGAGAGGCACTCCGGACGGATGCACACAATCACTCCGTCCAAATAGAACAAGAAGCAATCTGGCCTATTAGAAATCTGACCTTCAGCAAATGCTCCGTCCTGATAGAGCTTCCAAGGCAAAAAGACGAAAAGGCACTCCGTCTTTAAATTCAAAAGGCTCTCTCGCCTTCAAAACATAATTTTTTTTTTTTGGGGAAGGGGCTCCGGAAGAGGGAGCAGGCCACTCCGTCCTTTCAAAGGACAAGAGGGCACTCCGGATGGAAAACACCGAAAAAAGGGAACAGAGCCACTCCGTCCAAGAATAATAGAGTACTCCACCCAAAAAGTGCTCCGACTAGCAAAAACGCAACAATTTTTTTTTTAAATGCAAAGTCACCAACAAAGGAAGGCACTCCGGCCTCAGCACAGCTTCAGCTGCTCAAGGAACAGAAATGAGACACACCAGCACCACCTCCAATTGTCAACCGGAAAACCAGTCCTCCGAGTGCAAGTTGGATCTAGGAATGTTCCACCTGTCCAAAATTCGCCTGTCTTGCACAGTAACTGCACTATGGGATGCCTCAATCTTTCCCCGGACTGCCGCAGAAATCTGAGTAACCATTTGGGTTACGTTAAGATTCCTCGAATCCTTAAACATACGCTGATTCCTCTCTTTCCAGATGAAATAGACGGAAGCAGCAAGGGTGAGGCGGAATGAAAATGCTTTGAGATTTTTGCCCTTCCACCGTTTAGCCGCCCACAAGATATTTGAGTTCCAATTAGGGAGGGGCCATCTACACCCCGCTTTGTGGTGTATTTGCCACCAGACAGACGAGGAAAAAGGGCATTTAAAGAAAAGGTGATCATGACTCTCCCTACCGGTGGAGCAGAGTATACATATATTTATTTTCTTTCCATGTTTCTTGGCCGGAGTGTTTTTGCGCCTGACGACTCCGGTGCCCCCTGCTTCCAAAAAAAAAGGCTCCTTTAGCCGGAGTGCATTTGTCCCGTGTAGCTGAAAGTCGGATCACTCTTTTACGGAGCTCTTCTTGGACGGAGCTCTTAAGCCTGAGCGCCCTACTTACCAAAAAAAATAAAAAGCCTGAGTGACCTTATCCGGAGCCCTTAAGGACGGACTGATTCCTTTTATCTTGAGCTCCTAAAGCCGGATCAACTTTTTCCGGTGTTCTAAAAACCGGAGTGACCTCTTTGCGAATTTTTCCGGAGTCCATTTGTTTCACTAAAAGGAAGGACGGAGTGGCTTGTGCTCCTTGCTGGCCGGAGTGCTTGATGCTCTTCTTGGTCGGAGTGGATCTTCTTGGCCGGAGTGACCACCTTGCGATCATTTCCGGTGTCCCATTGTTTCACCAATAGGAAGGACGGAGTGGACTGTGATCTTTTGCTCTCTACAGGTGGATATGCTGACGTGACAGGGTTCGCCTATTGCTGAAGTAGCGTCCCCCTATTCAGTTCTACTAGCAGTTGTGGATTTGAGCCTTAACAGCCGATTCTAATTGTGTAATCTTTCAATTGAAAGCGCTATTATGCTTGCTCCCTCATGGTGTCTTGCTGTCCGGTCTATGGATTACACTCCTGAACTGATGAAGATCCTAGATGGATTGCAGTGTTCTCCGTTGTTTTAGGCGTAGTTTTCTACGTTCTTGCTAGTGTGAAAATGTTGACACTTCCATGTTCTGTTTTTGTTTTTTGTTCCTAATGTTTGTTCTCTTTTGATGTATCTGTTGCTCGGGGCATGCCCTAGCATTTTTTGTTTTAACTCTAAGTACAATACTTGGAGTTAAAACATTTAGTTTGTAATTTTTTCTTCCATTAATTCAAAATTCTTACTTACCAAAAAAAAAATTTAGGGGAATCCCTCTTTCTATGTTTCTTTTTTCAAGTCGGTAAAATACTTGGTAAAAAACATAACTGTTTGTACATTTTATTTAAATTTTAATGCAATTAATTACTTACAAAAAAAAAGAAAGTAATTGTCAATCCTATTGAGAGTGCTAAGCCTCTGGCGGATCGCTAGCCAAAGAATAAAGGTATGAGCCGGGATTGACATTGGGCCCCAGACAAGGCAGAACCACTCCACCACACCTTTCGGCTCTCGGAAAAGCCCATAGGCAAATTTTGAAGAGAAGATCCCACTGTGGTCGCAGTCCAAATCACCACATCATTGCGAGTTGGGTCAGGGAGGTAAGAAGGCATGTTATTCGAAATCTTGTCAACCTCCATATCAAAAAGGTTTGGCCAATTCTACACACCGTTTCTGATGATTTCCTTGACCATGGCATCCAAAGGAAGCCCCATTAAGTAATTAATTGCATTAAAATTAAAATAGAATGTATCAGAACTATAATCTTTTTTTTTGGTAAGTAATTAATTGCATTAAAGTTTAAATAAAATGTACAAAAAATTATGTTCTTAACCAAGTGTTTTTCTGACTTGGGAAAAGAGACATAGTAACAGGGGAGGACCCCAAACCAATGACAACAGTCATTAAAAAAATAAGATTACAATAATAATCGGTCATTGTAAGAAAGATGTCCACAACTAGGAAATCCTCTTTGGGTGATGAATTGCGGGGTATGGAAAATGAATGGAAGATGTCCACAACTAGGAAAAAGAAAAAAGCTGGCTCTCGGAAATCCAGAGGCACTCCCTGCTCTTAGGATCATTCTACTGGGGTCTTTTTTGACTGGGATATCCTGGGACCCTGTTTTTTTGATTCTCTGTTTTATTCCAGCTTACATGCTGTTGCATTCTGTCTTGAATTGCGTTTTGACCTGCATAAAGTTGGGTGTGTGCCCCTTTTGGTTTGTTTGGGTATCTAAATTTCTGGCCTTGCTAAGGTTTTGTTTTGAAGCTACTCTGTTAAGGTGGGGTTGCTGTTTGGTTATGGATGAGGCTTTTCATTGGAGCTGCTGGCTTCTGATGCAGCTTGACCCTTGGGTGACTGCTGCTTTTCCACCTAAGGCTTATCCGGGTGCCTTAACTCCTTGCTGATTGATGGCTATCTCTGAAATGCTGGTGTTGTCTGTGCTGCCCTATAGTTGGGCTCTGCAGGGATGATGTAGGCTGTAGTCTAACGAGGAATCAGTTATCTGAAGTAGAGGGCTCCTACATTTGCTGCTGTTGGATGACAGCAGCTGATCTATATCTTGGGCTCCTTCATTGATGATGGGAATTGGGATCTGATCTTGTAGTGGGTGAAACTGGATGTGAGCTGCTGTGTAGTAATGGTAGTTTAAGCTGACTACAAGGAAATTCTACCTGCTGAAGCTGTTGGCCTCTGCTCTTGGTGCCTAACTTTGACCGTGTTGAAGCTGGTGGAGACATTCTGATGCTAGCTTCGGAAGATGATATTGGATTGATTCAGGCTCTGGTTGCTGCGATGGAAGTACCTCACGCTGGTAATGCTGTGGAATGCACTGATGAGTCTGCTGAGCTGGCTGTTGAAAATTCCATATCCATCGGTTGTTCTTTGCTGTGGGGTCTGTTTTTTGCTGTTCTTTTCTGGAACGAGCAGATATTCTTAAAATGGCTGGCCTGCTGTGATTGCCTTTGCTGGACCCTTGTCCTGGTGGTGGGGATGAAATTACTGGATGCTGTTCCATCTTCTGATGCTGTTGAAGACGGCGCAAGGTGTTTGCTGAAAAGGCTCTTGGTTGGCTTGAAGACCCTTTTGGCATGTTTTTGCGTTGGCAGCTGCTGCTGGCCCATGTGTTTGGTTCATCAAATGGAGCAGGGAAGGCCTTTGGCTGGTTTGGAGCTTTATTGATGCTGAATATGTGGGTGTATAGGCTTTTCTTTTGCCTTTTTTTGGAAATGTTTATGATTAGATTGTCTTGTTTTAGGATCTGCTCTACTGATGGTAGAGTGGTTTGCCTGTTTTGCGTGAAGTCCAGCTTTTTCTGTTGGTTTCATTCATTGTATCAAGGTGCTTGGGGTATGCCCTAGCAATTATGATTTATCCCCAAGTCGGAAAAATACTTGGTGATAAATCATTACTTGTAAAATCTTTTCTCCCATTAATCCAAATCACTTACTTACCAAAAAAAAAAACATTGTAAGAAAGAAATCCGATCGACCAAAGTGAATGAAGAATCACCCTGCCTTTGCAGATCATCGTCACATCAGCATCGTAAAGCCACTTCGGATTCACTCCGGCTTTAAAAGAACAAAGGCACTCTAGCTTCAAAAGACACTCCGCCTCAAAATGCACTCCGGCTTTAAAAAACCACTCCATCCTCTAAAGGCACTTCGGCATTGAAATGCCACTCCGTCCTCAGCACATGCAAACTACGTAATCCACTCCGGCCTTTTAGTGAACAAAAGGCACTCTGGCTTCAAAAGCCACTCCGGTCTCAAGAGGCACTCCGGCATCAAAATGCCACTCACTCCGGATTCATTCCGGCTTGAAAAGCACAAAGGCATTTCGGCTTCAAAAAGCCACTCCGCCTCAAAATGCACTCCGGCTTCAAAAAACCACTCCGTCCTCTAAAGGCAACTCCGGCCATCAAGAATCACCGATTCAACTCCGGCCTTAAATCACTCCGGCCATTAAGCATCTCACAAATCACTCCGGCTTCCATGAGCAAAAATCAACTCCGGTTTTTGAAAGGCACAAGGCCACTCAGGATTCAACAATGCCACTCCGCCCACCAAGAAGCTCATGGCCACTTCGAACAAAAGGGAGCAAATGAACTCCGGACTTTATGCTCAAAGCCGAAGCATAAAACACTCCGCCTTAAATTTTTTTTTTTTACTCCGACCTCATCTCCCACAAGGCCACTCTGGCCTTTAAGAGTACAAAGGCGATCCGGCCTAAACACTCACAAGGCCACTCCGGCAAAAATGTACTCCACTCCAGCCTATAAGAGGATAAAAGAGAAATCCGGATATAAGAACAAATGCAATCCGGATAAAGGAACAAAACCACTCCATCCAAGGTGAGCATAAAGTGATAACACAAAGCCACTTCGGCCATAAGGGTGCACAAGGCCTCACCGGCCTTAAAACCCATCCAGAACCTCCACTGCAAATCACTTAGATTTACAGTGCTTTATCCTGCTCCGAGTTTTTTTCTTAGTCTGTTCAAGGCTACCATTGGAGCCTGAAGAGCATGGTTCCCCAGAGTTTGAAGCAACCAGGGAGTATTTTTTTATTGGAGCTTCAAGAACTATAATCTTTACCAAGTGTTTTGCCGACTTGGCAAAAGAAACATAGAAACAGGGAGTCCCCTAACAAAATCGCAAAATCGAAATCAGCATTCTGAAAGCAGAAAAAGAAGTACAGGCGAGGGTGGCAGTCTCAGATCAACTCCGTCCCCACCACACACAAGGTCGCTCCAATCTTAAAGAGAACCAGGCCACTCCGCTCTTGAAGAGGGCAAAGGTACTCCGAAATCACATGCCACTCCGTCCAGTGCACGCCGTTCAATGTACTCCAGATAAAGTTAGCAAAGGGACTCCGGCCGCCAGTTAAAGCGAACAAAAGGACTCCGGCCATCCAGAAACACAATGCCACTCCGCTCCACAACAGAGGAACTCCAGTGCACTCCATCCAATGCACTCCGGATTCTGCAAAGTACTTCGGCCTCCAGACAAATGAGCTCTGGATTCTGCAAAGCCACTTCGACCCATGCACTCTGGATAGAAAAATCTTTCCTGAAGCGCACCTAAAGGGTGCCAAAAATCAAGCCAGAGGAAGGTGTCACCATCATTACCAATATGATGCCGAATCTTACTGCGAAGGGTAACACGGAGCTTCATTAGCTTTTTCCAGCTCCAAGGGGCCGCATCCGGAACTTTGATGGTCCAGATGCAACGGTCTTTGATACGATGCCCGTGACACCAAGTGACCCAGATGGAATTTGCGTCCTTAGTGGTAATCCTCCATAAATGCCGGGCCAACAATGCTTTATTAGATACAAACATGTTTTTGATTCCTAGCCGGCCTTCCTCTTTAGGAGAACACACATCCGACCAAGCAACCTTTGCAGATATTCGATCAGCTGAGGAACCGTGCCACAGGAAGGTACGACTAGATTTTTCAATGCATTTCAAGATGGCTTTGGGCAGGATGAACAGGAAGGCCCAGTAATTATAGATTGTGGATAAGATGGACGAAATTAATTAAAGCCTACCCGCAAACGAGAGCCAGCGATTCTTCCATGAAGAAATCCAATGCTGGACTCTATCAAGAAGCGGTTTGTACTCAGAGAGTTTAGTGGTTATGAGGGGGACGCCAAGATATTTGACAGGATTGGCACCCAATCTAAACCCGAGAATGTCAAGAATACCCCTAATGGTGGGCTCACTTGTTGAGCAACAAAAAATTACGCTTTTATCAGGGTTAGGAGTAAGCCCAGACAGAAAACTGAATGTTTTGAGACTCTCGTGTAATGCTTGGATGGATTTGCAATCAGCTTTGAAAAAAAGGAGAAGGTCGTCCGCAAACCCAAGCATCACAGTTCTAGTAATTGCATATTTCTAATGGAATTGAAAATCCGGATTGGTCTCAGTCATCCCAATCAGAATACCATTAAGGACTTCCATCACTAGTACAACGAGATAGGGCGAAAGGGGATCCCCTTGTCTAAGTCCTTTGGCACCCCGAAAAAAACCCACCGACTCACCATTGAGGCAAATGGAAAACGATGTAGAAGAAATGCATTGGCTAATCCATTTGATCACCATAGGGGGGAAATTCATCAGATCAAGGACCGCCAAGATAAAGTCCCAATGGATGGAATCATAAGCCTTCATCAAATCCACCTTAATCGCACAACGCAGGACCCCCTTATTCAAGTGGTATTTATGAAGTAATTCTTATGCAAGCAAAATATTATCTCCAATGTTCCTGCTAGGCACAAATGCAGTTTGACACTTAGCAACTAGGAGAGGAAGCGAAGGTTTAATGCGGGTGACAATAACCTTGGAGACGATCTTGTATAAGACATTGCAGCAAGCAATGGGCCAGAAATCTGAGACCTTGGACGGCGATTTGATTTTTGAAATTAAGCACAGTAAGGTCGCGTTTATTTGCTTTAACATTTTCCCATGCTGAAAGAAGTCCTGGATAGCTTCAGTGATGGAAGGCCCAATTTCGTTCCAGGATGCTTTAAAAAATTTGGCCAAAAAACCATTCGGCCCTGGAGCTTTGTTATCTTCAATGGAGTATAGGGCCGAACGAATCTCCTCATCAGAGATGGGCCTACACATCTCCTGCCGGAGCTCATCAGGGACGGAGTGAAGAATGAAAGGTCGGAGTCGCTCTTTTGGGAACGGCAGGTTTGTTCTGCCCGTACCCAGGTGCTTTGAAAAATGATCGATGAAAAGATGCTGGACTTCCTCCAGGCAACTCGAGACAGATCCATCTTCTTTGGTTAAGGAGAGAATTCGATTCGTGTTTCGATTGCCAGCAATTGATTGGAAAAAGTATTTTGTACACTGATCGCCATTCCTGAGCCATCAGATTTTTGCTTTTTGTTGAAGAAATTCGAGTTCATTTCTGATCGCACGATGATACTCAGATAAAAGGCATTCTTCCTCAAAAACCCCTAGTGGAGGGACAACAAATGGGGCATTCTTTTGGAAATCCTCAAGGGCCTCTCTCGTACGAACGACGGCTACGGATACATTCCCCAGGCAACAATTAAGATCTTTTATTCTCTCCTTGACAAGCCTCAATTTTGAAACCACCCGGAACATGGGAACACCCTGAATCGGAATGTTCCAACAATTCTGGATAGTAGATATGAACCTAGGGTGACCGGCAAGGAAGTTGTTGAAACGGAAGCAACCAGCTTTGAAGGGCCTTGAAATGGCGGGGGACAAAAAATAGGGAGAGTGGTCCGAGAGGCGAGGTGGGTGGAAGGAGGCCTTGTAGTGGAGCTCCGCCAGCCAGGAACCATTAACCATTACTCTGTCAAGCTTACGGAAGATGCGGGATCCCGGGTCCCTTCCATCGTTCCAGGTGAAAAAAACACCATCATAGCTCAGATCATAGAGATCACAGTCAGTGAGGCAATTGTCAAGGTCCTTTGCACTATTGCCATGCCAGCATCCCCCTAAATTTTCAGAAGGCGTTCTAATAGCATTGAAATCACCCAAAACTACCCATGGATTGCCTGATGTAAGGCTGTGGATGGAACGAAGGTTATCCCTGAGAGTTCTCCTAAGAATTTCAGAGTTGGAGGCGTAAATGAAGGTAATGAAAAAGGATGAGTTATTGCTTCTATTTACAGCTCTGCAGTGCATGAATTGGTCAGATTTGGACAGAATGCCTAAATCGACAATGGTGTCATTCCATCCAATCCAAATACGACCAGAAGGGTTTTCCGAGTAGTTCATCTCCCACTTCCAAGAAGGCATCAACATATTTGAGATATGAAATGACTTATTTTCTTTGACCCTAGTCTCCACAAGGCCAAAAATCGAGCTTCGGGAAGACCGAATGACATTCTTGACTTCATGGGATTTGATTGCCCCATTAAGTCCACAGACATTCCAGCAAGCGATGTTAATCATGGGGAGAGGAGAAGGGGGTTTTTTCCTCTTAGGCCCCTTTGATTTTTTCGTTAGCGACTTACCCATGGGAATCTCACCGCCAAAATCTGCAAGATCAGGTGGAGGACCTGCAGATTGGAGGGAACTTCCAACCTCACAAGGTGTGGTTGGAATACGTTGAGCCTGCAACCGAGAGCTCCTTAAGCCGGGAGGATTGCACATGTTGGAGGATCTTGGAGGCACCCCCTCCAACTGGTCCTCTTCCAGTAAAGGCAACTCACCCTTAAGTCTACTCAAGGACCTACTACTTCCATCTTGAACTGGGCCTACATTTTCCAGGGGAGGTGCACCCCCATTCTCCCACTCTAGCTCAGAAGGGCTCAAGATCCTCATATCAGCCTCCTCACCGATCAGAGTGGAGCTTAGATCTGGTTCAGAGAACCCAATAGCATCCTGATTCTTAAACCCAACAGAAGGGTCTAAAAGGGTATCCGCCTCTAGGCATTGTAATGACACAAAAGAATTGGTCTCCAGCACAGGTCCAGCAGACACTACCGCAGGATGAGACTTGCTTTTAACCCTCCATGGACCTTTACCCACCCGCACGCTGTCAACTGGTACCAAAGGGGTCTGGCGCCCAGTTGAAAAGCTTTTAAGGGGCAACTTACTATGACTCTTATGGTGATTCCTTTTTAGACCAGAGTCAGATTGTCCAGGTTTTCATGCATATTCGACCGACACATCGACCCCCAAGGAATCTCCCGGGAGATTCCCTAGTCTCACTCTGATTTTCTTAGGCAAGACGGATGCAGCCATGACTTCTACTCGAATACGTGCAACCCTAAATCGGTCCCTTTTGGCGGTAGCGGGGTCCATTTGGAGGGGTTTTCCTATGGCACTGGCAATCTAGCCAAGTCCCAAAGGGGTCCAAAATTGGACAGGAACCTCCTTTAAATGAACCCAAATCGGGAAGGTTTTGTGATCCTCCTTGGAGAGGACCAGTTCCGGAGTCCATTTCTTTAAGAAGAAAGGATGTCCAGCAAAGGTCCAAGGGCATGGTTTACGCATTCTTGTATCTGAACTTCAGATGCAAACCGAAATATAAAGAAGTCGTTTTCCATCTCAGCAACATGAGAAATCCCAAACTTAGCCCATATCTTACGGGCAATATGATTGACCACAAAGAAATTAAGGAGGGAGCTATAGAAATAACCCACAAGGGTATCCCTCCATGAGACTTTTCCTTGCTGAATAACCTCAGCAGGGGGAAAAAGCTCAATGTCAGGTCCAGTTGGGGACAGGGGAGGAAAATATTTGAGCTGAGTACCTGCATCCATGGAGTCCTTGCTGATAATAGAAGCCTAAGATTGCGAGGCCTTGGAAGCCGGATTCGAGGACTCATCCAACGGACCAGGAATGTTGCTCGGTTTAGGGAGCGACACAACATGAAAATCTACCGGGATGGGCCCAACACCAGATTTGAGAGGGCAGGGCGCACCAACGACCCTGTCATCGACAGCAGACCCAGTTAGCAACACTGGATCATCGGAACCCCTAACGGAAGGAGGAGAAAGCAGGAGAGTCTGCGAGGAAGGTGAAAGGATGCGATTGGAAGGCAATGACGGAGCAGCAACTGGAACCGAAAGCGAGGAGGGGAGGGAATCTTTAGGAGGAGAGCAGGGGCACGGTGGGAGGGCCGGTGCCATTGGTGCCGGAGGGAAGATTGAGAGGCGGGACAGGGAAAAAGCAGCAGATTTGAAATCGGGAAGAGAGAAGGCAGAGCTTCTCTCTCTAGAATTTCGAAGAGAGAGTTGAGGGGAGGATGGGCAAAAGTAGAGAGAGCTGAAGGAAGACAGGCGTTGAGGGCTGTGGGAGAGCTAGACGTATCACCAGGGAGGCCATCCATGGCTGGCACCGGCAGGAGAAAAACCAGAGGCAGGACAAGGCGAGAGACCAAAGACACTAGATTTCAAAAAAACAGGAAGGAAAAACGGGCTGGGCTGGAGCTAGATGGAAGCGAGGGACCAAGAGGTACCAGCCATAGCTGGCGGCTCCGGCAAAGGAGGAGGAAGGAGCGTGGTGGCAACGGATGGATGTAGGTTCAAAATTTGAAATTTCATGAAGAAAGGTTAAGGCTAGAGAGAAGGCAGAGCATCTCTCTCTAGGCAAGAGTTGCCAAGTTCAAATTCATACAATCAATCACTCAGACAATTTCAGAGGGCCTCCATAATTCGATAATATAGTTCCATACAAAGTTTCCAGATACAAATCGTCAAATAAGCTTATCAAATCACTAAATAATACTTATATCTCAAGATTTAAAGTTTTTTTAAACATCAAATCCCAAATTGTCACTGAAAGACTTAAACGAATAGGATTTGCTAGGGTCTGTGTTGAAGTGGTGGCTGATGCCCACTTGCCTGAATCTGTGAAGATTCGATCAAGTGGTCTCGTTGAGCAATAGGATAATCAACTCGTTGAAATCAAATTTGAGTACCAACGAAAGACGTCGCGAATTTTGCCCTCCGGAAAGATTGGGGTTAAGGCCCCCTCAACCAAAGCCTCGTGGGTTCCAAAGAATGTGGGCAAACCCCGTTTGAGCCCTTCCCCCTCTCCTTCAAAAATGTTGCCTCGCCAGAAAGCACCTCCTGCTGCTGCCTCCCTCAGAGGAGGTATCGATCATAAGGTGATTTCTACATCCAACACTTTCAATGTCCTACAGGAGCCTACCCTGATTGACCCAATTGAGAGTCTTGAACAAATCTCGATGCGTCTGCAGACTGGAGGTATCCTAGATCCTCCGCTCAATCATGTTGATGCTGCCTATGACCAAATGTTTGTAGTGGCACTGGGCAGTCCTGTTTTGCACAGTTGCCATGCCAAGGATGGTCTACTTGATAAGGTTGATAATCCCATTTATCCCCCTGGATCTGAAGGTCAGAACCCATGTTAACATGAATTCAATAGCCTCATCAGCTCCCATGGTTGTAATATTGTTGGTCTGGTTGAAACTAAGGTAGCAGAGAGGAACTCTTCTACCGTCTCTACTAGGATTAGACCTCATTGGACTTGGTTCATGAATTGCTCCGACTCTTCGATCGGATGGATTTGGGTTGGCTGGGACCCCCTTTAGGCAGCGGTGAGAATTCTTTTTTTTTGTTTCGTTGTTTCGTTCTTTCTTTGCGATCTTTTTTGAAAAAAAAATTCTCTTCGCCCTGCTTTTGTGACTTCGAATTCCGGAGTTGTTCTTGAGGACTCCAGATCCGGAGTGTTTCGTTCTTTCTGTGCCTTTCTTCAAAAAAAAAACAACCATTTTTGCCTGTTTTTGTAACTCTGGATTTCGGAGTTATTCTTGAGGACTCCGGATCCGGAGTGTTTTGTTGTTTCATTGTTTCGTTGTTTCATTCTCTCTTTGCTTTGGTGTGACTTTCTATCCAGATTGCACGGGTCGAAGTGGCTTTGCATAATTCGGAGTGCCTTGGACAGAGTGCGCTGGAGTTCCTCTATCGTGGGGCGGAGTGACAATGTGTTCCTGGCTGCCCGGAGTCCTTTTGTTTGCCTTAACTGCTAGCCGGAGTACCTTTGCTCTCTTTATCCGAAGTACCTTTGCCCTCTTCAAGAGCGGAGTGGCCTGGTACTCTTTAAGATTGGAGCGTCCTTGTATGTGGTGGGGACGGAGTTGTTCTGAGTCTGCCACCGTCCCCTGTACTTCTTTTTCTGCTTTCGGAATGCTGATTTCGATTTTGTAATTTTTTTAGGGGACTCCCTATTTCTATGGTTCTTTTGCCAAGTCGGTAAAACATTTGGTAAAGATCAAAGTGCTTGTACATTCTATTCTAATTTTAATGCAATTAATTACTTAACAAAAAAAACAGAATTATCTTTTTTTTTTTTGGTAAGTAAATGCATTAAAATGAATGAAAATTTACAAAAGGATGTTCTAAATCCAAGTGTTTTGCCACCTTAGAATTAGAACAAAGAGCTAGGATATACCCCGAGCATCATCATGAACCGAATCATGAACCAATCGAAAGAAACAACATATTAGATGTACATCATCTAAACCAGCCACTTAGAACCCGGCCCACCTAGACCAAATAACATTTTTTTTAAGTAAGTATTTTGGATTATAGGGAGAAAAAATTGCAAAATCTATATTTTATCTCCAAGTATTTTGACTTGGATTTAAAACATAGAAAGTTAGGGCATACCCCGAGCAGACGGTACAATAGATAATACCAAAATAGCCTCTAAGAGAACTACGTTCAACAGAAGACAACATATGTAATCTGAAATTACACACATTCTGACACACAAGCATCAACAAGCAGGAGCATCTTGCGTTGCATCACAACAATCAGCAAATGCCACCATCTAGAGGCAGCCAGCAAACTGCCGATGCACCAAAGCCACACAGCAGCTACAAGAAACTGAAGCCAACTTCAGCACCAATAAGTTGCCCATGCTTCAGAAATATCATCGAGGCAGCAGCAGCAAAACTCCAAATCAGCATTTCCATCAGCAACATCCAAGAGTACTGTCGATCACTATGATCAACAAACCACTTGCAGCTGAACAGCAAGTCCATAATCGCACCAGGACAAGCAACACCAGCCCGTATAAATTAGATGCAGAAAGGCATCATATTCCAGCAAACAGTGGCCACACCCCAAACAGCAACCAATGCAACTTCCATTTCACCCATAATCAAAGCAAGGCCAGCATATCACCAACCACATCCTCACAAGGTTGCCAGCAAGATGATACCAGCAACTTGCGAATCTGCAGCTAAGCAGGAGCACAGCACCAGCATCAGAAGATACTGCCACCATCTTGCTTCAAATACATCGAATACAGAAGCACTGCCAACTAAGTAGAATCACTACCGCCAGCGCCAGGCTTTAAAGACATCAATGCCACTAGCTTCGAGAATACCAACAGCACAGCAGCAATCAGTTGGCTTTGCAACCAACCAATCGTCAGAAAGCAAAATTCAGCAGCATCTGGATTAGAGCCAGCTGAACTCCAAAGAGAACAACGTACAACCAGCCGCCACCCTCAGCAACCAGGATAAAGCATCCAGAACACCTCAAGTGAGCACGCCCGGCAGACAGGCAGGAACAACCCCTGCAACAAGTGGAGCAAAAGAACAACAGGTCCAGGACCAGTTCAACCAAAACCAAATACTATGTATAGGCGGCCCCCTCCCCAACCCAAACGCCGGCAGTGGTTCATAGGAACACGGCACCAGACCAATTATTCAACCAATGCTCCAGCAAAATCCAGAAGCCAACCACACAATCTCCACATAATGGCAGACATACAGCAGACACAGCCATGCTTCGGGGGATCACAGGCACCAAACGAACCTCAATCAGCTCTTCCCACCTAGACCAAATAACAAAAAACAGGCAAAATCCCAAATTTATGTAAAACCGATTCTCCTTACCCGATGCAAAGGGCGAGACAAGCAAGATGCACTCCGGCAAAAATGCACACCGACAAAATGCACTCCGGTAAAATGCACTCCGGATTCAACTGACTCAATCCCACTCCGGCAAAAATGCACTCCGGCAAAAAGCACTCCGGCAAATTGCACACAGGAATCAACTGACTCAATCCCACTCCGGCAAAAAAGCACTCCGGCAAAAAGCACTCCGGAAAATTGCACTCTGGAATCAACTTACTCAATCCCACTCCGGCCTTCTAACGAAACAGGCACTCCGGCTACGAAGCCACTCTGGCCTTCTAACAAACAGGCACTCCGGCTACGAAGCCACTCCGGCCTCATCTCATGCAAATCCACTCCGGCCGATGAGGGAACAAAAAAGCGAATAATTTACTCCGTCCTCCTCACCACCACCAGAAGAACAGCTAACCAAAAACAGCATCAAGATTCCACTGCCAGCATCATGGATCATCGTGCTATTCTTCTTAATCCCACTCCGAAAAAAATGCACTCCGGCAAAATGCACTCCTGCAAATTGCACTCCGGATTCAACTGACTCAATCCCACTCCGGCAAAAAAGCACTCCGGCAAAATGCACTCTGGAGAATTGCACTCCGGAATCAACTGACTCAATCCCACTCCGGCCTTTAAACGAACCAGGCACTCCGGCTGCGAAGCCACTCCGGCCTCATCACATGCATATCCACTCCGGCTGATGAGGGAACAAAAAGCCACTCCAACCATAAAGCAAATAATTTACTCCGTCCACCTCACCACCACCAGAAGAACAGCTAACCAAATTAGCATCAAGATTCCACTGCCAGCATCATGGATCATCCTGCTATTCTTCACAAAAACACCACAGTGGATCCAGCACACAGAGAAGGCTGAACTCCAACCGAAACAAAACCATCCAGTTTCCAACATATGCGAATGGATGAATTAACAAAACTTATAGAGGCCCTCCACAAGACCATCCAAATCGCTAAATTGATCTGACGGAAAGGTCGTGTTCCATTTTAACATGACTTTCGGAGAGTCTAAAATAAACAACCTTCGACCAGGAGCTAGGGAGTCAATGTGAGGTTTTGAGGAATTGGCAGTCACAAACAAGCGGAGGACTTCAAAGTAAGCACTCGATGGACAATTCAGGAACTCCTCCTCAAATGGAAAGGAGGATCTGAATAAATTTTTTGTAACCTCAGACATATCAAACCAACATGAATTGAAGAAATCAAACAAAAAATCACGTTGATCCATGAAGATGGACTTAAAATGCAGCTGAGAAGCATTCTCAACAAGTAAGCATAGGAGGGCATAATGCATAGGATCTTTGGCGATAACCTCATCAGTCCAATCCTCGGAGGACTGAGAACTAGAATCGTCGGGGACCCTCTCAATGTCCTGATTCTCACCAGCATTATAGCCAGTCACCTCTAAATGTTGACTCTGTATACAAAGAGTACAAACTGGACCCTTACAAAGGCAATGAGGCAAACCACCGTCATCATTATGACAATGAGGAACACCAACCTCATCCAACTGGACCCCATTTTTGCCCGCAATTGCCTCAATTGCAGGGGATTTGATATGGGTAGAGCAAGGGACCGCATGATCCACAGAAACGAGTGCATTGTCCGTTGCTCTTGCCTCCAAACCAACAAGACTTCCAACACAGCAATCAGATGATATTACCTTCTGCATATCCGAATTCCTGGATTCCAAACCCTCAAGGACCTCTTTAGCAGACTCAAAAGGCATCGCCAGCTCCAAAGGAACCTTAGGAATGGAATCAAAAACCTCCTATTTAGAGACAGATATAACAGCTTCCCCGAGAGGAACAACCTGAGAGTTGTCTATAGCATTGGGTCCTGCCATAGAAGGAAAACACCCTTTTTCATTCAAGGGGCACCCCGAGGACAGAGTCTTTGGGGCAACAACCTGATGGACAGGCTTAACCCTCCTGGTACCTTTCTGAGAAGTAGTTCGCCCATTAGCAAGAGGCTTCGGCCTCCATTGATAATCAACCTTGACTTCAACAGTCATGGCCAAATCCAAAACACCAGTTTTAACCCCAATCTTTTTTGGGAGAGGAGCATTTTTACTGACCTCAACGCAAATTCGAGTGAATTGCAACCGCTCCATACGAGCTGTGATAGGGTCAAAATGAAGAGGTTTCCCAACCCCACTTGCAATCCAGCTTAGGCCCAAGGGAGTCCAGAATTCAATCGGGATGTTGGATAGGGAAATCCAAACTGGGAAGGTTTGGAGAGAGTCTTTAGACAGCTCCATCCCCGGCACCCATCATTTAAGAATAAGCAGATGTCTGCCAAAAGTCCAAGGGCCATTCGACAAACAGAGACCTAACTATTTTTCAGAAGCAAATCGGAAGAAAAAGAATCCGTTCTCGTTCCCAGCCACATGGCAGAGCCCAAATCTGGCCCAAATTTTGTGTGCAATGTTGTTTACCGCCAGATAATGCAGAGAAGATTCGTGGAAATGACCCACCAGAGTGGCGCCCTAGATCTCTTGGCTTTGCTGGATTACTTCAGCAGGAGGAGATATGGAGACAATATCCCCATCCGATGCATGAGGGGGGTAAAATTTAAGAGAAGAGCAGAGACTGTTTTTCTTGACAATTTCAACCCAGGAGGACTGAGGCAGAGTCACACCTGAATTTATTTGCAGAGAGGTGGGGGAAGATCCACAAATAGCAACGCGTTCACACTTGACCTCTTCAAAAGCCGAAAACTGGAGGGACAGCTTAGCAGAATTGGCGTGGGCTTCAGAGACGGTATACGGGGTACCCAAACCGGTCACGGCGGGAACAGCGGGGGTAAGCTTCACACCCTCATGGAAGGAGGCGTCCGGCCCCGAAAACGAAAGGAGGGAGTCTTTTTGCAGTGGAGGAAAAGAGGGCGAGGGAAGGATGTCTGGAGACGTTACGGATTTCGATGGAGGAAGCTTGGGGGTGGAGAAGGAAGAGGAGACCTGGGGGGCGCCATGGGCAGCCGAGGACCGGCCATGTCGGCGCAGGCGGCGCCGCGGGCCGATCGAAATTCAAATTTGAATTTGAAACTGAAACCTAGAGAGAGGGGAGAGCACTTCTCTCCAGAAAATCATTGGGGACTTCTTATATTCAAAGCTCCGGTGAGAATTCTCTCTTTGGAAGACCAAGTTATACATACCGAAGTCCTGTTTCTTGAGGAAAATTTCGGATGCCTTCTATCCTTTATTTACGACGCTAATTCGAAAAGTCTTCGTAGGCTTCTGTGGGAGAGCCTTAGGAAGATGTCTAGTCACCCGGGCGACCTTCCTTGGGCTGCTCTTGGAGATTTCAACGCTGTCAGATCTTCGTCCAAGGCCCTTGGAGGTATCTGGCACTACAAAAGCTTGCTTGACCTTAATAACTGCCTCAGGGATTGTGATCTTGAGGATGTCTACCATTAAGGTATGTACTATACTTGGAATGATGACCGGGACTCACCTATCCACATTTTCAGAAAGCTTGATAGAGTTGTTGCAAATGGGCAATGGCTTGATCATTTTAGAAGGGCCAAAGCCCTTTTCCCCCTGCCAAACTATCTTTTTTTTTGTAAGTAATTAATTGTATTAAAATATAAATAAACTGTTCAAACATCTATGTTTTTTACCAAGTGTTTTACCGACTTGGAAAAAGAAACATAGAAAGAGGAAAACCCAAAAAAAAAAAAAATAAGACACAGGAGTCTTAAATAAAATATTACACAGATAGAATCAGCCATTGAGACTCAAAACCACAACTGCCAGCAGTATTGAATAGGAGGACGCTACTTTAGCAATAGGCAAACCTTGCCACGTCAGCATATCCACATGTAGAGAGCAAAGGAGCATAAGCCACTCCGTCCACCTTTTGGTGAAGCAATGGAACTTCGAAAATGATCGCAAAGTGGTCACTCCGTCCAAGAAGATCCACTCCGTCCAAGAGGAGCATCAAGCACTCCGGCCAGCAAGGAGCACAATCCACTCCATCCTTCCTATTAGTGAAGCAAAGGGACTCCGGAATTGTGAAGCGACTCATACTGTCATGCTTGCTTTTGCCGATACCTTCTCCTCTTCTCTCATGCTGATGTTTGCTCTATCCGGATTCTCAAGAATTGCCTTGAGGAATTTCATTGGCTCTCTGGCCTGTCGGCAAACATAAAAAAGAGCGAGGTCTTCTTATGCACTAAAGACCCATCCCTTATTCAGAATATTGCTGATGTCTTGGGGTTCAAAGTGGGCTCTCTCCCCATTAGATACTTCGGTGTCCCTCTGATTTCTACCAGGCTTTCGATTCGGGACTGTAAAGCCCTCACTGAGAAAATTACTCGTCGCATCAAATCATATTTTTTTGGTAAGTAAGTGATTTGGATTAATGAGAGAAAAATTTTACAAGAAATGATTTATCCCCGAGTGTTTTTCTGACTTGGGGATAAACCATAACCGCTAGGGCATGCCCCGAACACATTGATACAACGAATGAACCCAACTGAAAACAAAAATGCTGGAATTCATACATTACAAGCAAACTACTCCAACGTCGCATCAAATCATGGAAGAACAGGTGGCTCTCCTTCGGGGGCCGCCTACAATTGGTTGCCTCTATCCTCTCATCTGTTCACCTCTATTGGGCATCAATCTTCATCTTACCCAAATCTATCCTTAACCAGATCGACTGCATCTTGAGGCGTTTCCTTTGGAATGGTTCTACGGATGGGAAGGCTAATGCAAAAGTGGCCTGGGCTGATATCTGTTACCCTAAGAGTGAAGGCGGGTTGGGGCTCAAGAATTTGCAGGCTCAAAATAAAGCCCTCATCTGTAAACTCTTTTGGTGTATCATGTCTAAAGATCCTGAATCGGCTTGGTCTTCATGGATCCACAAGACTAGAATCAAGGACCGTTGTATCTGGACTCTCAAAGTCCCTGATTCTGCCCCCTGGAGCTGGAGGAAGATCATGAAACTCCGTTCTTTCATTTGCTCTCACACTATTAAGATCATTGGTGATGGCGTTGATACCTTTGTCTGGCATGACCATTGGCACCCAATTGGCCCACTCAGTAGGGTTTGCACGGATCGCATTCGTACGGTCACTGGATTATCTTGGGACGGCAAGGTTTCTCAGATAATCAGAGATGACCAATGGGCTTGGCCTAACCCTTATGATCAGGAGGTTTCTAGTCTCGCCACAAACATGCCCCATTATTTACCCAACTTTTTTTTTTTGGTAGGCAAGTGTGTATTTTGGATTTAAGGGAGAAAAATTTACAAAAGTTTATGTTATAACTCCAAGCTTTTTGACTTGAAGTTAGAACATAAAAAGCTGGGGCATACCCCGAGCGACTGATACATCAAAGAAAACCTCAAAAAGCTCCTAAGAGTAACAATCTAACAGAAAACATAAACTGAGTACAATCATTATACATCAGCCAGTTAACAAAAAAGCTGTTTTCAACCTAACTGCAGCCCAGTCTTCAAACAGCAAAGTGAAGAGGCAACTGCACCCTTCCATCATGGGGACCACCTTGAGACCAGGTAGCACCAGGAGATCGGCAAAATGGTGCACATCCAAATCGGCGAAACACATCAAAGGCCAAATCGGCAATTAAGAAGCAAAACGAGATCGGCATTTCACTCCTGATCCCGATCGGATAATTAATGCATAGTTTTAATAGGCGCCAATTTGTCCACCTCAGCAATTGTGAAACACACCCGCCTCAAATCGAGATCGGCAATAGGCCATGTAACCAGACCGGTATAAGGGCGTCAAAACTAACTAGGCATCAACCGAGCGACAAACGTGATCGGCACTGGGACGGCCAAGACATCAAACCAAACCGGTAGCAATTCCAGATCGGCAAAAGCAAAGGCAAGGATTGCAAACCCAAACCCAAACCGAACTTCCTTCAGCACAGGATTCAGCCACAGCAAAAGCAACAGCAGAGACCGTTGCAGCAGACCAAAACACCTTAGATTCAAATTGGTGCAAAGAAACACCTTCATTTTACTGACTGAAACAGCCAGACACACAGGCTAGAGAAGCCAGACAAAAGCAAACCCGGAGGCCTGCAACATAATCTTACCACAGTAAAGTAGCAAGCATACTAGCACCAAATCAACAGAAAGAAATATAGCCACCAGAATATTGAAATTCAGCGGCACCAATTCCTTCAAGATGATACAAGGGGCTACAACATCTGGCTGAATTCGCCAGACAAACAGCCCAATGGACTGGATCACAATCGATGAGCTGCACCATCAGGCAGTTCACTTGCATTGCAAAAGCACCTAGCTGGCATACCAAAAACAGCAAATTGCCCATTCAGCAGAAGCAGCATAAAATTCAAATGCTGCCCCAACAGTATTTCGCCCAACATCAAAACTGGCAGCAAATCACCGCCACAACCTCACAAAGATGGCAGCAAAATGATTCCAGCAACTTGAAAAACTGCATCTCAGCAGGAGCATATCCTCCAAACTCAACATCGAGCAAAAAGACTCCTTGAGATGGGTCGGAAGCCCAAATGGTGTCTTTTTTACTAAGTCTGCCTACCTCCTTTTTCACCCCCCAGCCGAAACTGAGCTGGACCAACTTAGTTTGGGGCTCGTTCCATATTCCTGCCCACGCCTTTACCCTTTGGTTGGCTATCAAAGGCCGGCTAAATACCTTCGACCGTGTTCACGATGTTCCTAACCTATCCCTCACTTGCTCTCTTTGTGACTCGGACGTTGAAAATCATGACCATCTTTTTTTCATTTTTTTTGGTAAGTAATTAATTGTATTAAATTAAATTAAAATGTACAAAGCCTGTGTATTTTACCAAGTGTTTTGCCGACTTGG
>JAODPA010076822.1:0-28125 GCA_025585075.1 Nepenthes mirabilis
GGGTACGTGATAACTAAAGTTGGACATGACCCTTTTCTGTCTTTCTCGTATTTGCTTAATCAATGTGTAAAAAGATACAGAATTATTTAAGTAGTTGACTCCGTAACATTGACCATCATTAAATTTTTTAAAAATAAATTTTTTCATTTCAAATTATCTTTATTTTTTGCATTTTTAAATCACCTTGGTTAAATTATTTTGTGTAAAGCCATCCAATTTTTTTCATGTGAGCAAATCAAAATTAATTTAAATGGATTTTTAAGTACTATTATTTTTTAGTACCATTGATCATTATTCATGTCTAGATATTGCATATCGTCCAGCGTATACTTTATATTGTCTTCACGTATCTATATATATTTTTTTAAATTCTTAGTTGATAATAAACCAAACAAAGATCAATCTTAGAAAATACTCAGGTCCCTCATAATTGGTTAAATAAGTTATCAATTCTCGACAATGATTATTTATTATTTATAGTAATATTATTCAACTCTTGATAATTTATGCACAGCCATATGGACCCAACCCTCTTTTTTACAAACAGTATCGGAGCACCCCATAAGGACACATTTAGCTAGATAAAATGCTTCTTTAGCAATTCTTGTAATTGCTTCTTCAATTTCTTGAATTCCAACGTTACCATTCTATAGGGCCTTCAATTTGGGCACTGCTTCAAGCATGATCTCAATTTGAAATTCAATCTTTCGATTTAGCGGCAACCCTGAGAGATTTTCTGAAAAAATACTCCCAAATTCACACACCACAAATATTTAATTTGTCAAAAATATTTTGGCTCCCGATGTAATCACGCAGGCCAAATAGCCTTGACATCCACTACTCATTAAATGGTAAGCATGTAATGATGAAGTCACGTATAGAGAATGTTTTGGTATTATTATTTGAAAGTAAAAAGGTTTGCAAACTAGAATAAAAAACTACACTTACTTATGGAAATAATAAATATTAATATGATAACTAGCTAATAAGTCCATGTCTAAAATTATATCAAAGTTGTACATATTCAATAAAATTAAATCTATACCTAAATCTAATCCATTGACCCAAACAATCACCTAGAATACATAATATCCGTCATCAAGGAAGATCTCATAGGTGTTGATACTATTAATGAAAAAATTCATAATCCTTAAATGTGACAACAAGTTACAGACGAATTTAGGAGACATAGATAAATGAGTTGACCCCGAATCCAAAAGTACATGAGTTAAAATTTTAAAAATTATAAGTTTACCTTCAACCACCAATAATAATGTGTTCGCATTTTAAACCGTCACCACAAAAGCTCCTCCAGAAGTACTTAACTTTCTAACTATTTGCTTTTAGGGATGTGGGTAATTTTTAATTATATGGCCGAATTAGCTACAGTTGAAGCACACTTTCATGAGCTTGTAGCACAGTTTTTCTCTATGGGACTTTCCACAACGCAAGCATGTGGGCTTTGATTGTTGAGAACCTGATTTATCCTAGAGTTTAGCTCTTTTCTTCCCATTGTCTATCGAATTTTATCTTTTACGGGATCCTCCTAATCTCAAACTTTGATTTCCTCGGTCGACAGACTTTTTCTTAAAGAATTTCCCTCTTTTCAATTCTTATTGAAATAAGATGGCTCAATCCAATACCACTCAATAGGTCTCCAATCTTAAGATTATGAGCTACTTTCGAATTATATCATTTAAGCCTTGTAAAAGTTTTCTTACCCTCTTTGCTTTGTCATAAATGATGTAGGGAGTATAGTAGGATAACTTGATGAATTTGGTATCGTAGTCTACCACGGTCCAATTCTCTTACCACAAACAAGCAAATTCGTCATTCTTTTATTTCTTCAAGTTAGCTAAAAAATACTTCTTCATAAATGCCTTGACAGATATGTCCTATAATATTCGATTTCCATCTGATTTAATTTAATAATATTAGTTTATTTTGGATTAATCAAATGTATCAAAAAATATTTGTGCAGTGTAAATTTGAAGAAAAAATTAGAGCAAGGATTCGGGTAGCCTGGCACCTAGGCATACCCAACGTGCGCCTGAGCACATTTTCTAAAAAAAGGTGCACTCAAGGAGCGCCTGAGTTAGAGCTCGAGCATGGAAAGTAGTATAGGCGCGCTCAAGGGACACCTAAGGCGATGCTCATGTGCAATAGGGGTCTAGGGTGCAGCGCCTGACGCGTGCTTGAGTGTTGCTCGTGCGCCGATTGCCATTATAAGGCGCAACACACCACTATTCAGCTATTTGCATGAGAAAGAAAGAGAAGGGGAGAGAGAGAAAGGAAAAGGAGGAGAAAGTAAGAAGAGAATGAGTAATTTGGAGTATTCTTTTATTAAATCTACTTAGTTTGAAGTTGAGATGAGTATCTTTATATCCTATTTTTAGTTTATTTTTGTTTCTGATAAATTTATTTGAATTTGTATCTGATAGATGCATATTATTTTACTTACAATATTTTCTTCTCTTGTGTATACATGTCCTTTTTACCAACTATTTTGATTTTTTGTCTTAATTTTGCTAGTATTTAAAAATTTTATTTATTTATTAAAAAATAGGCAAATATTTTTAAGTATTATGTTCATGTATCAGTATATTCATAATGAAAAAGTCATAAAAACCTACATATGGACTGTGCATGTGGTATTCATATATCGCTACTTCGAGTTGGGCTCTACCTTTGCTATTATGATGTATCAAATTATCAGTTAAAAATCCGGCAGAATTTCGACTGTAATTCAAATATCGGACAAATACAAAACTTGTAATTATCCTCTAATACATACAAAATTTCTACAAGGCACCATCACAGGATCCAAACAACATTTTTCACAACTCAAATTACAACAACATTAACAAAAAGAAAGCTCTGAACTCTAGGTTGGAACAAAAAGATGCCGTTAAGCCTTAGAGTATCTTTCAATAACCTGCAGAAACAATATAGAAATCCACAATAAAATAAACTGACAGAACATATTCCAAACCAATATTCTAACAAAAGGGACATCAAAAGTCTATACAAACTTCCTATTTTCCAAAAGAATTTCCACAATCCCCAAAAATACAAATATGATTCTATCATGCACATTATACATCATCTTCTCACCTAGGCTAGGTGCTGGCCCCGCTATTCCTTCTCGTCGGGTAGGAATTCACGTTGATCATTTGGGGGAAGGGGTAACAGAAGCAAGAAGTGAGCTAAAGCTCAACAAGACACATATACAATAAAAATACATGTCAGATGTTAGTTTCCATAACATAATAATGCACGTAGGAATGAAGGGAGACATGTGAATGACCATGCATTTAGAATACAAAAATGTGTTTCCGTGATTGATTTTCAAATTTATATTTTAATCCTTTTTCCTTTGTCTCTTCTTAATTTTTCGTTTGAAACTTATTTTGTTTAGGGGCTAAGATCAGTAGGCCTCACTGACAAAAGAGCGGTTGGTCGTAACCCGGATTGTGTGCACCTACACAATCAAATGCCTAGTCTCTTCCTATTAGACTCAGAGGAGGGCTGTCTACATATAATCCCTATAAATAGGGCCATCTGCCACCTATCGGTTCCAAAACAGACAACGATATCCTACTATAATATACTAAGGCATGCCAAGTGTGACGGATTGACCACATTCTACCCTATATGACCGCCGTTAGAGACAAACCTAATGTCTCCAGCGGAGACAAAAGGTCTCCAGATACAAATATATATATTAGGGCTAGACATAAATTTTTCTTTTCTTTTATTTTGGATCGCGTGCACAAGATCTCATGGCAAAGCTTCTCAAGTTGGCCACCAAGTCATTGGTCAATCCTTAATTTAACCGGCCAGAAAATGAGGTCGATCAGGTACAATGCACAATCAAAAGGTAAGTGAGATGCTGCTAAAAACCAACATTTCACAAACCATAAAATTTGATGGATGCGTCTAAATACTTGTTTCATTTACATAGCAAGTCCACAATACAAAATTTTTCAAAACGTCCCAAAATACATTGAGGTCAATATTTAACTCTTACAGGCATCCGGGTTAACTTTTCTCCTTCCTAGTTAGACGGTTTGGCCCTATTCTTTCTCGTCCGGCATAATCTCATCATTATTTAGAGGAAAACAGAAGAGAAGTGAGCACAGAAGCCTAACAAGGTACCCATATGCATAAATATATGGCCACAAATAATTTTCTTGCATGATAACAGGATGCATATAAAGCATAAAGCATGGGTTAAGGTCCTTTTCATAATTCATGGGCCAAGTCATTTGTAGGAAATCTCAAACCAGGAGCCGAATTCATTTTCATGAGAATGCATTCCAAAATATATGCCGATTCAAAACCCAATGCTGTAAACCCGCTACATTTAAGGCCCGTAACTCTCGACCGCCCATAATTGCTATATTTAAGGCCTGTTGCTCTCAGCCATCTATAACCGCTACATTTAAGGCTTGCAGCTCTCAGCCGTCATATTCTGTATCATATCTCATCAAACGCTATATTTAAGGTCCATAGTCTTGACTAGCCAAAACCACTACATTTAAGGCCTATAGCTCTTGGCTGTCAAACACTATTTTCGTAAATCATGATCTTCCAAAAATCCGAAGTCTAAAGGGCATCATTTGAAGTCCACCATGCACAGAGATTAAAAGTTCTTAATCATGTAAAGGGCCGCAATTCTTTTTATGATGCATACAACCAGACATCATGCAAATAAATAAACAACCGAAGTTCTTAAAATAAGCAAATACCGGACTACTTTTCCATGCAATTTACCAGACTTCCTTAAACATGCTTTCGTTTATAAACATTATCAATTTACAAGTGCACATAATTTCTACTTCAAACCGATCATAATAACAGAAGGAGTTCTAAAACAATAATAGTTATCAGTCTCAATACATAGATTTTAATAAAACGTTGGGTATACTTGCCTGAAATCTGATTTATGAACTTTCGCTTACTAGGGTCTAGCCTGAAGCTCCTGTTTTCCTGATGCTTCACTTACGAATCACTCCCATCCTAATTCCCTAATTTATTATTTAAAGACGTTGGTGTTGGTGAGAGTAGCTCTTACTAGGGTCTAGCCTGAAGCTCCTCTTTTCCTCATGCTTCACTTACGAATCACTCCCATTCTTATTCCCCAATTCATTATTTAAAGACATCAGCGGAGTTGGTGAAAGTAAAGTATGGGCTTGCACTGAACTAGTTCTGATGATCGTCTACTCAAAGTCCCTAATCTGATAGACTTACCAACTCTGTCTTTTAACATTACACCTGCAATACGCTTGCAAAAGTTCTCCAAAAATCTTTTCTGAATTCCTATCTGGAAACTTGTCTGCAAAAAAAATCATAGTCTTCAGAATTGTCTCCAAAAACTTGCCTAATTCATCTTCGAAAATCATCACCCAAATTCGTCTCCAGAAATCATCACCTAAATTTGTCTCCGGAAACCTCTCATAATTTCCGAACACTTTCTCATGGTCTCCGGGTTATTTTTCATTCCTCATAATCTCCGGACACCTTCTCATGGTCTCCGGATTATTCGAAAATCCCTCATGGTCTCCGAATTATTTTTCATGGTCTCCAGAAGTTGCAAAGCTACCCGACAAATTGTCTCGAAAGCAGGCCGACAATAATCTCCCCAAAGTTGTCTGGCATCTTGGCTTCAAACTCCAACCTGACATTTACTTCCTCAATGCTGCCTGGCAAGTTGGCTTCAAAAGCAGGCTGGTAATTTACTTCCCCAAATCTTCAAGGCAAATTGGCTTCAAAAGCAGGCCGGTAATTATCACCAAAAAGCTGTCCGGAAATTTTGCTTCAAAAATGCAGCCCGGTGGTTTATCATGGATGGTGCTGGGTGCCCAAAACGCTGGTCAACACTTTGACCTGGCAAATTGGACATTCCACTTTTTTTAAAAAATACAACGGAAAATTTATGTTAAGCCTGCAAGTTGTGCATACGTGGACAAACTCCAACTTAGCTAGTCAATCTTGTTAACCGGCCGCTCCCTTCTTCACCTATTCCATGATTCCCAGTAGGTTCATCACATAAATTTTCTGCCAGTCCACTATTCTTATTCTTTAGATAATTCCTTGGCCATTAGAATAACTCTTCATAGATTAATTAAGCCAAAATCTAATTATACAATATTAATTACTATATTTAAAAATCGGGATATCATAATTCTCTCCCATTTATAGAAATTTTGTACTCAAATTTAACTAATCTCAAAGTTCACCAATTAAGGATATTTTTTTCTTCAATGCATCGCTTCCTGAAAATTATTTCGATCCTTAATACTTGATTCATTTCTCTGAGATTTCATCAAATACTAGGTTCTTAAGTCTCAATGAACATTCACCTTGATCCTCAAATCCTAAGATCTTATGGGCCCACAAAGTCCCACTGCGCTACTCTGATTGGCCCCTTTTCTATTATCTTAGAATTCTGCAACTCTTGCCCAAAGATTTATATCTGACACCTTTACATAGTCGTTATAACCCAAGAAGATTCCTAATGATAATTCCTCTAAGGCAACTAAAATCAACCAAAATTTCAGTACAATCTCTAAGTTACCATCAAAACTTCAACATTTAGTAGCTTAATATCCTATTGTTCGGCCAACTTATTCATTCCAATCCGATCCCCCAATTTTCATAATATTCGGTCTAAAACCCAAGGAGTTTACTATTTGAACGACCTTGCGGTTTCTCCTCTCAGTCCCGAGAATCACTAGTACCACTAGTATTAGCAATCTGATTTCCTCTACTTGCTATTCTTTAACTAATATTTTGACTTCTGAAACAAAAGTAATCTGATCAGATCATTAATAACTAGGACTTGACACTATCTAAACACAATGTCTGATCTTGCTAAATGACAGTCTACTTTGTCGGACTAGAATGCTTCAATTTCACTCATGCCTGCACTTATCCATTTGAGCAAGCTTATCCTATCTTAGGCTTCCATATAAATTCAGATTAAAATCTAAAGGCATCTTAATTTCTTTCATACCATTTGTGACGGACCGGCCACATTCCACCACATATGACTGCTGTCAGAGACAAACCTAACATCTTTGGCGGAGACTGTGACGGAATGGATCTTATTCCATTAAAGACCTCCGTCAAATACATACTAAACAAAGTCTATAAATTTAAAACATCAAATTCTGTATAAATTTCGACAAAGTCTCTTCTAAAACTAGATGAAACCAAATAACAAGCTCCACATAATTTAAGAGGAGAAATAGTACAATAATATCCCTACTTGTGAGATATGTACAGAAGGATTGATTGTATTCACTCCATACAATCTAAGATCAGAAATAGAATCTATCCTCTAGGTTAACGCCCTGAGGAAGGACGGACCACGAATAACTCCATGGATTGAGTTATTCTCAATTACCACCATAATATTTTAAGGCATATCAAAGAACCTTACTTGACTAAATAATAGTTCTAGGTCCGAATTAATAAAATTAGAGATATTTTTCTTCTTATTTCTTAGCTTATAACTTATTATATATCAGAAAATCGGTCAGAATTACATAGACAATCCTTCAGAAATCCATAGAAACTCAACAATGCAGTTCCATATAAATTTTTCAGGCATAAATTATAGTATGGATAATATGCTTTTACAAATTAACTTTCACATATCAAAGTTTGGAATATTGAATATCAAATCCCTCAATTTCGTACCTAGGGTTTCATGTTAATCTTTCGAAGGTAAAACGGACACCAAATACATATTTATCCATAAAATCGAAGCTATATATTGTCATATATGTAGACAAACATAAAATTTGTCTGAATAATTTACAAAAATATGCTTTATTTATACTAGACATGGAGAAATATGATTTTAGAGGATAAATATAATTTTAGGGATACTGAAAAGCGGTAAAAATAGTAAATAATATTCGAAGTATACTTATCTGAACTCGATCTACCGTTACTTTTATCCAAATCGGATCAGAACGAGTGAATTTCTCCCTTTCTTCTCTTTTCTCTCATTCCTCCTTCTTCCTCTCGTCCTGTTGTTGAGCTCTCTCTTCCTAAACAAACCCCCCAAACCACTTAAAAACGAAGGAAAAAGGCTCATGTGGCTGCTCCCGTAACTAGCGCTAAGACCGCATGTCCGTGCCTAGGTTGGCGCTTGAGCAATCATCGAGTGCCAACCCTCGCAACCTCCTCACCCCAGCTCCGCCTCGGGCGACCTTTGGGTGCCCTATTCGTAAATTTGTGCCTACTTTGATGCTCAATTAGTCATCGAGCGCCGACCCCATTTTCTTCCAACTGTAATTTATCCTTTAATTTTCCTTAAACCACTTACTCTAAACTTATTTACATTAACTAAACAATTAGGATTCGCTAAGTTTTTGGAAGCTGGGTCGTCACAGACACAAAAGGTCTTCGGATACAAATATATTTATTAGGGGTGGACATAAATTTTTCTTTTTTCTTTTTATTTTTGATCGCGTGTATAGGATCTCATGTCTGTGACGGAACGGATTTTTTTTGTCCTCAAAAGCTTCAGTCAAAACAGCAATACCATTAACGGTCTAAAACATAAAGTAAGACTCCTGCAGAAATTTCGGCAGAGTCTCCTTTGTAATAGGATGAAAAACCCAAAAATATAACCCTGTATAATAATCCATAACAAGCACACAACTATCCATCATTCACAATTGCTATAACAAATATTCACAGGATTACATTTGCCATCCATGTCACAAATCCATAAAAATATTTACTACTCTAACAGTTTAATAATGAGATACCATCTAGGACCTGCATAATAAATCCAGAGTATATAGCGGAAGTAAACTAAGTTCCTACAGAAGCATAGCATTTTCTCTTCTACTATGGTACACATCATGAGCTTTCTATACAAAAATCGATATGTTCTAAGATATCGATAATCACAAGATCAGTATACAAAAATCATACGCAGCTAGGCCTTTACGTCGACAGGCTCATCCAAACTAGCTCCAATGTGCTATGGTCCTCAAAAGTCTTCAAGAAGCTTCTCTCTCTGATTACTCTTTTTCGTCAGATAAAAGTTCTACTATCTCATCTGAAGGGAAAAAACACTAAAACAGTGAGCCGAGGCCGAGCAAGATACATACATATGAACTGTAAAACGGTTATGCCAAAATGATCATATAACTATGCAAAACCAGAATGTTTAATCAATCATCATTTAAAAGAAGACAGTAAGGACATACTATAACGATATTAAATCTCATGCTTCATAAATCATTACACTATAGACTGTAAAATAATAACTATAAATTTTACTGATGTATGGTAAAACTGAAAACAATACCCTATACTGTTCACTGTTATCTTTTCTCTATATACGATTCATTATCATCTTTTCATCAGATGATACTCTATCATCTTTTCACTATACAATACATTTTTATCTTTTATTGTGACATATCTTAACTATTTCAGACTCTGCCAGTGTACCCTACTAGCGGAAGGGGCGAATGATCGAGGATAGATTGTATTCAATCCACACAATCCAAGGCCTATCATGTCATATATATCCCATCCCGAGGGATATCTGTACTGTGTGCCACCCGAAGGTCGGCCTATGTCCCTCTTGGCTTATCGCCCTTGAGGATAGGGTGGACCATGAATCGCTTCATGGACAGAGTTATCCTCGATTACCACCGTAAGTTCTAAGGCCTCACCCAAGAACTTACCTGGACTGTACTCAGTCTCGGGTCCCAAAATAACTATAACGAAAATCATCTCTTTATCAAAAATCCCATTTTTGAAATCAAACTTATACAACATAATTTCAGCACTTCTTTAAATTTACATGAAAATTTTGTCGGTATAAGTTTGTACATATTTTCGAAAACAAATTATACGGGAAGCTTCATTTCGATGTCAATTAACTTTCATATAACAGAAGTTACGGTTAAAACTCATCAGAACCTCTTCATTTTCGTACAAAGGGCTTCGCCAAAACCTTCTGACTCAATTCGATCACTAAACAAGTCTTATTTCGTGAAATCAAAGCTATAAATCCAAATATATATACTCAATCATGTATTTAAACCATAAATTTCCAAAATTTCGAGTTAGGGTTTGACCATGTTCTTTCAATGTCAAAATAAACACATAACACATGCTCATGCATGAAATCGGAGCCAAATACTTCCATAAACATGAACAAACATGAAATCTAACCGATTAATCGAAGGAAACCTGCTTCATTTACTCTAAACATGCATTAACATCATTTTCGTCCACTTTAAAGCAAAATAAACGGTAAAAATAAAAAGTAACGTCCAAAGTACACTTTCCTTGTCGCGGGCTTTCACCTTTATAACTGGCTCATGGATGGATTCGGGCTCCCGGATCTCGTTCTCTCTTCTTCTCTCTCTAAGATCGACGTTCCCTCTCTCTCAAAAATCCTAAACCCGTGCGAAAATGAGAGGAGAGAAGTCAGATCGCGTTTTTATACTGCGCCTGCCGCTCGAGTGACCAGCGAGCTGAGGGCTTCGGGAACGCCACTGGTTTTTCCGCCTAATAGGAGGGCTCGAGTGCACGGAGGGCGCTGGTCTGGCCTGCAGCAAGCCTACGTCGCATTTTCGCCGTTCGGGACCCGTTTTGACCATTCTAACCCAATCTTTCACATCCTTGGATCTTATTTTTTATTATATAACCTTAATAAGTCATGATTATCACAATTTAAAATCCGAAATCTCGTCTATGAATTAACATTTCACCGCTTACAATTTCGATTTTTTCGATTTTCTAATTCCGATTCTTTGAGCTTTCCAATCTATTTCTCCCGTACCTTTTGAACACAATTCACATATTTTAACTTATCTACCTTCCAATTATCATATTCCAGAACTCGGGTCATCATAATGTCTAGGCTTCTCAAGTTGGCCACCAAGTCATTGGTCAATTCTTAATTTAACAGGCCAGAAAATGAGGTCGGTCAGGTACAATGCAAAATCAAAAGATGAGTGAGATGCCGCTAAAGACCAACATTTCACAAACCATAAAATTTGACAAAAGTGTCTAAATACTTGTTTCATTTACATAGCAAGTCCACAATACAAAATTTCCCTAAACGTCCCAAAATACATTGAGGTCAATATTCAACTGTTGCAGGCATTCGGGTACACTTTTCTCCTTCCTAGTTAGATGGTCTGGCCCTATTCTTTCTCATCCAACATAATCTCATCATTACTTGGAGGAAAATAGAAGAGAAGTGAGCACAGAAGCCCAACAAGGTACCCATATGCATAAATATTTGGCCACAAATAATTTTTATTCATGATAATAGGATGCATATAAAGCATAAAGCATAAAGCATGGGTTAAGGTCCTTTTCATAATTCATGGGTCAAGACATTTGCAGGAAATCTCAAAACAGGAGCCGAATTCATTTTCATGCAAATGCATTCCAAAATCTATGCCGATTCAGAACCCAATGCTGAAAACCCGCTACATTTAAGGCCTGCAACTCTTGGTCGTCCATAACCGCTACATTTAAGGCCTACAGCTCTTGGCCATCCATAACCGTTACATTTAAAACTTGCAACTCTCGGCCATCATATTTCATATCATATCTCATCAAACACTACATTTAAGATCTGTAGTCTTGACAAACCAAAACCATTACATTTAAGGCCTGCAGTTCTCGGCTGTCAAAAACCATTTCTGTAAATCATGATCTTCCAAAAATTTGAAGTCTAAAGGGCATCATTTGAAGTTCACCATGAACAGAGATCAGAAGTTCTTAATCATGCAAAGGGCTGCAGTTCTTTTTATGATGCATACAACCAGACATCATGCAAATAAATAAACAACCGAAGTTCTTAAAATATGCAAATACTGGACTACTTTTCCATGTAATTTACCAGACTTCCTTAAACATGCTTTCGTTCATAAACAGTATCAATTTACAAGTGAACATAATTTTTACTTCAAATCGATCATAATAAAAGGAGTTCTAAAACAATAATAGTTATTAGATTCAATATATGCATTTTAATAAAATGTTGGGTACACTTGTCTGAAATCTGATTTATGAACTTTCTTTTACTTGGGTCTGGCTTGAAGCTCCTCTTTTCCTCATGCTTCACTTATGAATCACCCCCATCCTAATTCCCTAATTCAGTATTTAAAGACGTTGGGGTTAGTGAGAGTAGGTGGGGTAAGTTAACTACTTCGTACCTCTTTTTTTGTTCTCCATTTCCATTCTTGAAGGTCAACGAAGTAGGTAGATGTATGGCATGGGCTTGTACTGAACTGATTCTGATGATCGTCTACTCAAATTTCCTAGTCTGATAGACTTACCAACTCGTCCTTTAACGTTACACCTGCAATACGCTTGTAAAAGTACTTCAAAAATCCTTTCTGAATTCTTCTCTAGAAACTCATTTCCGAAAAAAAAATCATGGTCTATGGAATTATTGTCTCCGGAAACTTACTAATTCATCTCTGAAAATCATCACCCAAATTCATCTTCGGAAATCATCACCCAAATTTGTCTCCGGAAACCTCTCATAATTTCTAGGCACTTTCTCATGGTCTCGAGGTTATTTTTCATTCCTCATGATCTCCGGACACCTTCTCATGGTCTCCGGATTGTCCAAAAATCCCTCATGGTCTCCTGATCATTTTTCATGGTCTCCGAAAAGTGCAAAGCTACCTGGCAAATTGTTTCAAAAGTAGGCTGGCAAGAATCTCCTCAAAGCTGTCCGGCATCTTGGCTTCAAAATGCAGCCCTGCATTTACTTCCTCAAAGCTGCCCAGCAAGTTGGGTTCAAAAGCAGGCCGGTAATTTACTTCCTCAAAGCTGCCCGGCAAATTGGCTTCAAAAGCAGGCCGGTAATTATCACCAAAAAGCTGTCCGAAAATTTTGCTTCAAAAATGCAGCCCGGCAGTTTATCATGTTGGAAATCTCTCCCATGAAGAAATTCCGGTCAACTGAAATGTTGACCGGATGGACGGTCAACAATATGTTGACCGGAAGGGATGTCAATTGAATATTGACCGGCTCTTTAAGGCATTTTTTTGAGCACCTGCTTTGATTAAAGGGGAGTTGGTTGACCTGCCTATTAAGGCAACATTGGAAACCTAAGATCTTCAGCAGGCATGCGCCGTCTACTTGGACATGCCTCTTGGGAACCGTGCACCTACCAAGGATGAACGTGCTGGCTTCGGTGGCTGATATTATTGTATATTCTTATATATAAGTATGTGTGCATGAAAAATAGATGACACAGGAAAACTAAGTGTGAGAGGAAGAAAAAGAAAAACGAAGGAGAGGAAGAAGGCCCGACTGAGTGTGTATATTTCCGCCTTACTGTTTTTGTAATCTTCTTCACAAACATAGTGCAATCTTTCGGACTCATCGTCCCGTGGTTTTTCCCTTGATTCATAAGGGTTTTCCACGTAAATATCGTTTGTCATTTATATTTCTATCATTCTCTTCGATCATTGTGTGCTTGTGTCGGTAGGCCGCCCATTTCCGGCCAACATATCATGGATGGTGCTGGGTGCCCAATATGCTGGTCAATATTTTGACCGAGCAATTTGGACATTCCACTTTTTTAAAAAAACACACCGGAAAATTTACGTTAAGCCCGCAAGTTATGCATACCTAGGAAAAATCCAACTTGGCTGATCAATCTTGTTGACCAGCCACTCCCTTGTTCACCTATTCTATAATTCCCGGTCGGTTCATCACATAAATTTTCTATCGGTCCACTATTCTTATTCTTTAGATAATTCCTTGTCCATTAGAATAACTCTTTGTAGATTAATCAAGCAAAAACCTAATTATACAACGTTAATTACTATATTTAAAAATTGGGACATCACACCAAGAATATCACCTGCGATAAAAATACGGTCAGAGTAATCCTTGAATTTTCACCGTAATAATTTGGCATATCTAAGTTTGTTATCTATAACTCTTGCTTCGAGTTCTTATTCATTAGGGAATTCTGTTTTCAAGCACTAATCTATCGTTCCCACTTTGTCAGAGAACGTTCCTAAGCCTAATAGTCCAAATGTCCACACCTTGATTACAGAATTTTCTCTATCATCGAATTTCCTTTCTTTTTCCATTGACATATTCCGATATAAATTTTCATATTTTTGTAAGTTTGGGTCCTCACGTGTTTATGATTTCATATATAATTTACTTAGGACTTTAAGAGTTGTAATTCTCTTCCATATGGGGCCACATATGATTTTTAGAGTGCCCAATTGCAAATTTCTTCATAGAGGTTCATAACATGATTCCAGAGCATGCAAACTTTTGCATATTCATAAACTATGAAATTTAAAGGCAATTCAATTACATCCATAAATTGGGGTTCACCTTCATAGGTCCAATTTTATGCATTAATTTGTAGGAATTCAATTGGGAGTGTGGGGCGCGGGTCCGAGCAGCAGCTTGCATAAACCGCACAAAACGCAGGATTTCGGTCACCAAATTGATGAAATTTCGTGTTCATGTTATGGGTCTCGGTTATGTAGAGTTAATTTATGCATGATACCTAAATTAAAATACAAAATCTGTCCGAGCGCGGGTTAGGGTTTTGGGGTCCGAAAAATAGTGTAAAACTCATTAAATGCACATGAAATCGAAGTTTGTTCAAGCTTAGGACATAGATAATATGAAATACAAGCTTACCCGAGTATTAGAATAAAAATATCCGAAGAAAAACGAAACAAAAGTGTGAATGAATGAGAGAAAAGGGTGATAGTGCAATTGTCCGATCTACCACATTTGTAACTAGCACTAGCTCGGAAACGGACTTGGAAGCCTCGGATCTCCCTTCTCTCACCTCTCCTCATGGTCTCTCTCTCTCTTTATTTGTAATGGCCTAGATCCTAAAACGTAGAAAGTTTCCGATATCGAGTCAAGGGAAATTGAGGGCTATGACAAGAATTGAGTCAACTGGCGTTGACCGAAAAATATGATAAGAATAGTAATCCGATCAACAAGTGAAGAAAGACGTAATCCAGTCAACGTCTGTTGACCGGGAAACATCAAGGAAGGCTTATCCGGTTAACGCTAGTTGACCGGAAGGAAGGGAAAGAGGAAAGTAAATCGAAAATGTTAAGGATAAGTGAAATCCGATCAATGCCAGTTGACCGAAATGTGTAAGAATGGGCAATTAAATCCGGTCAATACTAGTTGATCAGAAACGTGAAAAAGAAACCTAAATCCGGTCAAGGCTAGTTGACCGAAAATGCGAAAAAGAAACCTAAATCCGGTCAAGGCCAGTTGACCGAAAATAATAAGGAAACCCTTACGAAAAGTAGAGTCAGAATAACCATGCCTGAGTACATAACTTACTCCCAACCACCCCCGAGTGGTTAACCGACCCTACCTACTACCGTCGGACCCAAGAGCCTATAAGTAAACTCTCAACCACCCCGAGTGGTGAACTTATCCTTTCTACTACCGTTAGACCCAAGAGCCTATAAATAAGAACTAGAGAGCGTAACGAAAGAGGTTAGGAAGAGGCTCTCGACAGAATTTTTAAGTAAAGGAAGACAAGAATTTCAAGACGAAGTAAAGGAATTCAGGCAAGTGTACTCACCATTTTTAAGATCATGTGTCTAATGCAAGAGTACTCACCTTTTTTATGATCATAAGTTTAATGCAAGTATATGCACGTTTGCGACGCAAGTATGTCTAATTTTTTATGAACTCATGTTACGGTATGTATGATACTTGTTCTGATTGTTTGATTTAAGGGAGAATCTTTATTAACTGCATGTTTAAAAGAAGCCCTGTTATTCATAATGTTTAGTTTCTTTATGCACGAAGTATGAATATTTGTTGATCTGCATGAATTTCGATAATTGCATGTTTAAGAAAAAGACTTCTGGCTTTTGAGGAAAGGAACTCTGGTTTTAAGAAAAAGACCTCCGACTTTTGATAAAAGACCTCCGACCTTTGAGAAAAGACTTTCGGCTTTTGATATATGACCTTTGACTTTTGATAAACGACCTCTGGCCTTGTTAAAAGAAGGGTATTCGGGAAGTGTCCCATGAAAATTGAAACTGGCCTTAAGAGCATGTATTTTGAAATCGGAATTTGTGCCATGAAAATTAAAACCGGCCTTAAGAGCATGTATTTTGAAATCAGAATTTGTCCCATGAAATTGAAATCGGCCTTAAGAGCATGTATTTTGAAATCAAAATTTGTCTCATGAAGATTGAAATCGGCCTTAGAGCATGTTTTGAAATCAGAATTTGCCCCATGAAATTGAAACCAGCCCTAGAGCATGTTTTGAAATCAAAATTTATCCCATGGATTTGAAACCGGCTTGTAAAGCGACGTATAAGATCAATGATTTAAAACCGACTTTTGAGAAAAGACCTCCGGCTTTGATAAGTAAGACCTCTAATATTTTGACAAGAGACCTTCGATTTTAAGATGTTAAAAGAAATGTTATACAGACTTCAATTGTTTGAAATTAAGAACAAAGGCTATAAGAATAAGGAAAAATATATATAATCCAGACAGTAAGTGAAACTCTACGACTTTCGACTTTCGAACTATGATGATTAAAAGACATGAACTAAGAACCGAGTTCCCTTTAAACTTACTGTTAAAGATGGATGAAGGATATTGGAGTGACACTCGAGGACTGCCCTTGGGCCACAGGGGGATTTTCGATAGCATAAGGCTTTCGAACTACTGCCCCATATGCCGGGTTAAAGGCATTATCTCCCGCCTCAGGGAGCATATCAGGGAGCATAATGAGAGGATACGGCTCTAGGTTGTGGGGTAGCACACAACCCTTTCTTGATGTTGTCCGCTCCCGTCCGGTCCTTAAAGATGATAAGTATTTCGTTCGGCTTTCTATAAAATTTCTGAAGACAAGATAATAAGAAGAAGAACAAGGATTTCTAGACTTAAGAAGAATTGATATGATGACTTTTCCTATGTTAAGTTTATGTTATGAACCTCTACTTCGATCCAAATTTACATGTATGTCAATGTTTTCTGCATGTGGGTACCTTGTTGGGCTTTGTAGCCCACTCTTGTCATTTTTCAGATGATGAGAAGCTTATAGAGGACGAAATTGAGTAGAGTCATATAAAGTAACTAGACGGCTAGCTGGCCGGAGCTGATCAGTTAAAGAATTGATGTATTTTCTTTTGATATTTTGAGAAGGATTTGTAAAACAGTTCTACTATAAAAGAAATTATGGATGTTAGTATGTTTCCGTAATTATAATATGGATGAATGAAGTCGATATTTCTAATAGCATCTCATGTCATGTTAAGATTTTTTTTGTAGTCGACCAACCTGAGTGTTGTCCGGTCAAGTGCGAGACTTAACACTTGGTTGGCCAACTCAAGGAGTTCGGCCTCAAGCGATCCTGTATACGAAATGAATGGTATATGAAAAAGCACTTTTTGTGCTAACGAGATACACTCAAGTTTCGACCCCGTTAAAAGTATAGCGGAAGCAGTGTATAAAAATAACAAATATCTGATACACGTAAAAATATTAAGTACTAGATGCCAACGAGATAACAAGCATGCACAATATGAATAACGATGAGCAATAATGATAAAGACATGATTTTTTATGACGAAGTGAAAACTTGATACCCACGGTAATCGAGAAAAATACTCCGAGCTTCAACGGCTAGGAAAGCAATGTACTATGAAAATCAACTTACAGACCGGGTGGTAACGACGCGCTAATCTAACCGACTTACTCCCATCACGTGATCCCTACCAAAGAACTCCTTGGATTTGCCCGCGGCAATGGAACCGGACTCTTTCTGGTCTTCACGTCAATCTTTCCTCGAACCACTTGAATTGCCAATCACGATCGAGTCACATTCTTCAATAACTGACGTCTCTAACGCAGGTAGAAGGATGGAAGAGTTTAAACAGTAAAGAGGAACGAAGAGAAAACCTGTTAGAACATGAGGCACAATGATGTAGAGCGTAGTAGGTTCGATTTTCTCAAATGGAGCAAGATGAAAAAGGAAGAATAATGCTCTTCTCTCAAGTAGAATGGCTCTAACACTCTCAAAAGAGGCTTTGGACGTCTTAGGGTTTTAAAAAGATAAGGTATGTATTTATAGATGGTGCAAAAAGTCGTTCAAAATTTTCCCCGTTGCACCGGCGCTCGAGCGCAGCTCAAGCGCTCGGCGGGCACACAGAGGGTTTTCAGAGAAACCCTACGTGCGCTCGAGCGGCCAGAAGGCGAGCAGCGAGCGGTGACCATACTGTTTTTTTGGCTCGAGTGGGTATCGAGCGCCAGGCGAGCCGGGTACCTTCTGGTTTTTCGGCTCGAGCGGATGTCAAGCGCCAGGCGGGCACAGAGGCTTCGGACAAGCTCGAGCGACTGGAGGGCGAGAAGCAGGCACGGTACATATGTGGATCCGAGAATAAGCATAACCCGACACTAACAAAAATTACATATGATCACGGAATATGTCAATTAAACAAATGTCTCTAACAGTATATATGTAAGAGAAAGGAAAAATTTTCATGTCCACCTAGTTGGTATTTATTCTATATATGATGTAAAGGATAGACTTGACGACGGCCTTATGTGGTGGAATATGGCCTGTCCATCACATTATTAGTGGTTGAATGGAAAAATGGAAGAAAAAGCGTTCACGACAGTTTTTATATCCAGGCAAGACTTGAGTTCTGGCCGGGTGCGCAGTGAGCGCACCCTAAACTCGAATCAGCATCGCCCTGGGTGCTCGAGTGCCTAACGGGCGCTAACATTCTGCCCATGGGCACCACAGTGTCACCTCAGGCACCCGGCTGGCCCACTTAGTCTAAACGCCACTCGGTCTGAAACTGTAATGCTCCTATGAGTTAAGGTCCAATCTTGATTTTATTAACTTAGTTATTCTTTAATTGTAATACTCGAATACCTGAAACCTCACAGATATGTGATTCGATATGTGACCTTTTCCGTTGAAGAAAGCTTTGTGATTTAACCTTCCTAAGGGGAAGCTTTGACCCTTTCCACTAACAGGAAAAGTTTTGTGATATGTGCCATAGAGACCCTTCCTAAATATATTTTTATGAGAACCATCGTAAGCTAATTATAAGGTCTGATTTTTTAATTTATGATAATTATGGTTAATTAAGTTAATATAATTAAAATTAAGATTAAAAAATATAAAAAATTAGATTAAAGAGTCAAAATTAGACTACCTAAATTTGAATGTAATGTATGCCTGAATTTTAACATAATGTGTGCCTAAATCTATGCTTAAGCCTTTGAAGGCTTGACACGTGCCTAAATCTTCACTTGAGCACCAAAACCCGTGGCTTTGTGCCCAATGCTTGTCTGAATCTGCGCTCGAGTATAGAGTTGTATAAAAGGACCACTCAAGCCGATTCCAATCATTTTTTTGAAGTTTTCCAGAGAAGAGAGAGAGGAAGAGAGAGAAAGCTTAAGAAAGTTCAATTCAAGTGAATCAAGGCTTGAATTTGATAAATTTAGAATTAAGACAAGTGTACTCTATACTCTCTTTCTATTGATGCTGCTTCTTTCTAACTTCCATGAGTAATTCTTGTTTCTTTACTCAATTATATTATAATTTCAAAGTTAATATGTTTATATTAAGCATGTATGTCAATTTTCCATGATATTATAGAGCAATTTCATAAGAACTCATATTTAAGTTTAGTATATATATGTAATGAATATTATATTTTAGCTACATGCTTGTTTTGGAATCTTAGTTTAATGCTCATGCATGCTTAAATTCATGATTAACTCTCTTGCATGTTTGAGAATTGTTAAAGATATATTATATAAGTTATGAAAATCCATGGAATAAGTTAAGATTGCTAATTTTTTGCTCTTTTCCTGAATTTCCTACACTATTTGGTTTGTATGTCCAGAATTATAAGATTTATAATTTTTATATATTCCAAATTTATACATAGGCTTTTTAATGTTTTAAATTATTAAGTGTATGTCTTATATGTGCTGGAAATATAATAAAATTTCCCTGCATGTTTGGAAATTTAGTAGAAAATTCTGCACTTGCTGATTTTTACATCTCTTGCTGATTTTTGCAGATTTTTGATGAACTTTTAATTCTTATATGTTTTAAATTTGTACAAACATACCTCTTTTAAACTACCAAAGTGAAAAATATGCATAATGCAACCCGCATGATCTGAATTTTAAGATAATTTCAGAATTATGTGTTACATGCTGAATTTCTACATTACATGTTAATTCAGCATCCCACAGAAAAAATAAGTTTTACATGATATGAATTATGGAATTCTTAATGAAGAACTCTATAATTAAATTAAGAAATATGATCATTTTCTCGATGAGTAAGAAAATTAAGAATTTTGTAACAAAGTGTAGAGTTTTTCTAAGTTAAGTATTAGATCAAGGTTATTGTTCAATGGATAGTACTTTATGGTATGTCTTAGTATATTCTAATGATATATCGATATCCGAACCTATATAATCGTGGGTTAAGATACGGTGTCCGGCCCCATCTATAGGAGTATATATAGACGGTCTGTGATGATTTAAAAATTAATAGGTCTAATTAATTATTATTCTTATAATTTAAAATCCTAAATCAATTTAATAAATAATTCAAAGTCCCAAAAATTTAGGTGTGACAAACTAAATATATAAAATCCGACAAATCAAAATTTGTATAGACTCTCATCAGACAACCATTCGAATAATATAAATACGACGTGACATATTGTATTTTCTAATCAGAATCCGATAGATTTTCGATTAAAAATGGCCATCATATTGATATAAACCTGTACATAATCCCTGTACAGTACAAATATACAACCACAATTCACAACACAGGATCCAAAAGCTACAACAAATACGTGGCACCAATGTCATAACTCCGGTATGACGTTGGTTCAGATAAGATGCCACTAAATACCAAAACAAACCATAATAACCTACGAATCATATACATCCATCAAATATAGCAAAAACTAAACTACACATACATCATCATCATTATCAAATACATCAGTATACAACACCATCTCAAACAATAAAAAATACTCCACCAAAAAGTTCCAAAACTACAAAACCAAGTCCATAAAGTCATCTTCCACGTTTTCATGCGTAGCTGACTTCTAATCCTCTACTCTACCTTACTAGGTATAAGGGCGTACTCATTTGGAGGAAAAAAATAGCAAAGATTGAGCCAAATACTCAACATGACACATATATAACAAGGAACATGTAAATTTCATATTCAAAATCATAATATTACATATAGGAAGGAATAAAGGTGCATGAGAGATCATAAATCATGAAATAGAAAATAATGCTTTCATGATATCCTTCAAATTTCTTTAGTCCTTTTTCATGCTTCTTTAATTCATCCAATCATATTGAAAACTTGTTTTATTTAGGTACCAAGGTCAGTAGGCCTTACTAACTAAATGAGCGATCGATCGTAATCTGGATTGTATTTTCTCCTACACAATCAAAAGTCATCTCCTCCTATTCAAGACCTAGAAGTGGGCTGTCTACATATAATTCCTATAAACAGGGCCTTAGCCACAAGCGACCTCAAAGTAGATAACGATCTTCCACTATAATATACTAAGATATGCCAAAATATACTATCCGATGAACATTCATCGGTCTAAGTTCTTAGTTTCTTATTTTCTTAGAGAATTCTGCTCTTAAATTCATAATTCCATCGTTCCCACTCTACTAGAGAACGGTTCATAAGTCCATTACTTAATTGCAGAATATCCCTCATGAAATCCTTCAAATTTCAAAATCATATTCAAAATCATAATTTGAAGGATATATAACAAGGAACATGTAAATTTCATATTCAAAATCATAATATTACATATAAGAAGGAATAAAGATGCATGCGAGATCATAAATCATGAAATAGAAAAGAATGCTTTCATGATATTCTTCAAATTTCTTTAGTCCTTTTTCATGCTTCTTTAATTCATCCAATCATATTGAAAACTTGTTTCATTTGGGTACCAAGGTCAATAGGCCTTACTGAATAAATGAGCGATCGATCGTAATCTGGATTGTATTTGCTCCTACACAATCAAAAGTCATCTCCTCCTATTCAAGACCTAGAGGTGGGCTGTCTACATATAATTCCTATAAACAGGGCCTTAGCCGCAAGCGACCTCAAAATAGATAACGATCTTCCACTATAATATACTAAGATATGCCAAAATATACTATCCGAAGAACATTCATCGGTCTAAGTTCTTAGTTTCTTATTTTCTTAGAGAATTCTGCTCTTAAGTCCATAATTCCATCGTTCCCACTCTACTAGAGAATGGTTTATAAGTCCATTACTTAATTGCAGAATATCCCTCATTGATCCTTTTTTCATAAAGCTTATTCAAATACATATTTTCATATTCTTGTGAGCTTAAATCCTCACATGTTCTTAATTATATGTATAAATTCTTTGGAGCTTAAAAGAATCAAAAATGTCTTACCACATTAAGCAAAGAATGACTTCAAAGCTTTCGGATGATAAATTTTTTCACAAACGGTTCATAACGTGAAGTTTGGAACATACTAAAATTATCATATTCATAATACATGCATAAATCATCATAAAGCTTAGAATATGTAAGAAATTCTTACCACCATGAGACAAATATAACTTTAGAGCTTTCAGACAATAAATCACTTCACAAATACATGCGACATAATTTTTGGAGTATATGCAAGATAAAATAGTTAACATACATGCAATTAAACATCACTATTCACGTCCGATAATATTTTCAAAATACATAAAATTAACATATATAAATTTGTGTGCATAAATATCAAATATATTGAGTACCTGCGTCCATAAAGTTAGGGTTATGAATTTCTAAAGCCAAACCATTCATAAATTATAATTAATTCGGATAAAATTAAAGGAGCGCGAGTTAGGATTTTGGTGAGTATAATACCATGTAAAACTACCAAATTAGACACCCAATCAATAAATTAACATATTCAAGGCATGGGTAATAATTTTCTAAATCCAATTTATACAAAAATTCTAAAATAAATGGTAAAATCGTTTGGATCGTGGGGTTAGGGTTCCACGTTTGAAAACTGGTCAGAACTAAAAAATTGGACATGAAATCAAAGTATTTACATGGTTAAATCATGGGTAATACAAAATATAAATTTAATTGGGTATCAGAATAAGGATACCCGAAAAAAAAGCGAAAGTGCAAAAAAATGAGAGAAAAGGTTATGAGTGCACTTTCCTTAACCTAATCTATTACTTCTTTAACTAACTACAAGCCAAAATTGAACTTGAGAACTTTCATTTCTTCTTTTTCTCTCGTCTCCCTCATCTTTTCTCTCTCTCCTTTGCGCGGGAACCAGCAAAATCATGTAAACAAAACCCTCACGAGTTTTTATTTCATGGGCTGGCACTCGAGCGCCCGGCAAGCGCGGGATCCATGAGATTCAACGCCGCAGCACTGACTTGAGCTCCTAGTGGGATTCCTCCATCATCTCAACCTACAATCCTGAAACTTATTGTTTCCACATATTTTAAACCTAATTTTGATTATATTATCTTAATTACTTGTAATTACAATATTCAAGAATCGGTACATTACAATATTCCTCCACTTATAGAAATTTCGTTTTTAAAATTTAACGAATCTCAAAATTCAATAATTAGGGAAAAATCTTTTCAGAATTCCTTCTTTTTGTTCCTATGTTACATTCTTGATCGAATGACTTATCTTAGGAGGCCTTAGCCAAATGAATCTTCCTAATCCCTAATATCTCATGTTTCCTATCCAAATTTAGGTTAAAACCTTACCATAAGACAAATTCCTAATCTCCAAAACTGCATAATCCAATCACTTACTTCCTCAATCATCGATACATGGAAAACCTCATGATAATTCATCAAATTTGAAGGCAACCCATATTGAGTATTTCCCCTATTTAATTCAAAACCTCGAGTGACCTAACAAACTTCTACTTCAATTTATCCTAAGTCTTGAAAATGATCGTTCACTTGGATCCTCAATCTTATTCTAAAATCTCTGAGCCATGGGCCAAACGCTACCGTTGCGCTACTTTGATTAACCATTAACTTGTACACTAAAATTAACTTGTAATTCTTATTCAATGATTCATATAAGACACCTAGGCTACATAACAACTATAGACCCAAGAAAATCTCAAAGATATCGATATATTTAAGGCAAAACACATAATCCTCATATTACAACCAACACAGAAAACACAATCGGACCAATTATTTCAAAATTTTGGTTACAACCTCAAATTACTATCAAAACCTCAAACTTGAACATTTAGCAACTTATCACCTCATTGGCATATTGACAAGCCAACTTTCTCAATCTAATCGTGTCATTCAAATTCATGATAAAAGAACCATCCTTGTTATCTAGTCCACAATTATCCAAATACCCAAAATATTTGTCGTTTTGACAACCCTGAAACAAAGTCATAAGGACTTCTCACAGACTTAACCCAAGGGAAACCACCCATACACTTTATGAGAAAGTACAATTCCAAATCTTCCTCAACGCATCACGTTCTACCACAATTCACTTGATCTATCAGGAACCAACCCAAATGACATGGTCGATAATTTATCCTTCATTCCTCAAAAATTATCTACATATATTTCATTCCAACGGAAACTGATCGCTTCTAAACTAAACACCCCACAAACATTGCAAAACCTCGAGGAACACTTAACAGATATCTTTTTGGATTCACCTAGACCCGAGAGAAACACACACTTTCACTACATCAATCAATCTTTTTCCAATTGAGCCGTCGCTTAAATATCTACAGAATCACATTCATGCTATCGAAGAAACTACATATCCAACATGACACTTCCCCGAACCAAACTCACATTCTTTACTCAATTGAACACACTGCTAATAGCCACCCTAATCCATGATACAATCTTCAAATAGAATTCATACACTCCCATGATCCTTTGAATTCATCGATAAAGCCATCGAAAAATTACCTAGTTATGGCTGAAAGATCCACTCCATAAAATTCACAAAAATGCTAATAAATCTAAAAACCCAAATGGCATTATCAAAATTTGTAACGGCTATATCTTTATCCTTAATGCTGCCCCAGACACAACTCTCAATCATCCACAATTAATAATACTAATTACCTGATATCTCGACCAACTCTGCCTCACACTCAAAAATTTCACAATCTGATAACAAAACATTATATCCTTACCAACACAATTCATATTAGTTTGGTGACTCACTAACAAAATTATCACCAAAATCAGATCAAAGCTTAGTACTGCAAAACAAATCAAATTAGCCCAACCAATCATATCTACGGACCAAAGAAATGTCGTAGGCATCGATATAACTAATACAAATCTATGATTCTCAAATAAACGAATAAACTTAGGAATTACAAATGAAAATATAGATTCGGAATCCCAAAATGATACATGCGCTAAAATATTAAAATTTAAAAATCTTACCTTCCATCATGGTAGACACACCTCTACACCTTGTGCCATCCCCACAAAACCCCGATCTAAGGTACTGAACTTCTTCACTGTCCAACCCATGGGATAAAGACAATCCTTCATCACGAGGCCAACTGTTTACAATTAAAACATGCTCCCAAAACTCGTCGAAAAGAATATTTATTCCTAAAAGCATCCACTAACATCTTCCCCGATATCTCTTTATTTTCCTGACCCATGACTCTCATTTCATCAACCACCCATAGTTGGCTTTGTATTCTAACTTATGTGAGGTAAATATCACCATATCTCCTTTTGAATATTAAGTCACTACAGACACCACTTAAATACTCAAGATTCACAACGAGACAATCAAATTTAACTACTGATATTGACTTAGTTTTAGATTTAGTCATTCAAAATAGGATAGCTAAGACTATCCAGTCTAACTTAATCATCCTATGCCTTCATATACTTATTCAATCTACCTTGCTTTAACCTAATCTTCTGCATAAGATTCAAATCAAATATAAAGTATCTCTTCTCTGATACCAATTGTGACATACCGTATTTTCTAATCGAAATTCAACAGAATTCTAATTGAAAAACGATCGTTAGACTGACACAAATCTGTACATAATCCCTATAAAGAACAAATATACAACCACAATTCACAACATAGGATCCAAAAGCCACAACAAATACGTGGCACCAACGTCATAACTCCGGTACGATGTCGATTCAGTTAAGGTGTCACTAGGTTCCAAAACAAACCATAATAACTTACGAAAATATATACATCCATCAAATATAGCGAAAACTAAACTATAAATATATCACCATCATCACATACATCAGTATACAACTCCATCTCAAACAATACAAACTACTCCATCAAAAAGTTCCAAAACTATAAAACCAAGTCCACAAGGTCATCCTCCATGTTTTCATGCCTAGCCGACTTCTAATCCTCTACTCTGTCTCACCAGACATAAGAGAGTACATATCTGGAGGAAAAAATAATAATAAAGAGTTTGCCAAATACTTAGTAAGGTACATATATAACAAAGAATATGTAAATTTCATATCCAAAATCATAATATTACATATAGGAAGGAATAAAGATGCATGAGAGATCATAAATCATGAATTAGAAAAGAAAGCTTTCATGATATCATTCAAATTCCTTTAGTCCTTTTTCATAGTTCTTTAATTCATCTAATCATACTAAAAACTTATTTAGTTTGTGGAACAGGTCCAATAGGCTTTATTGACTAAAAGAGCGGTCAATCGTAGTTTATATTGTATTTGTTCCTACATAATCAAAAGCTATCTCGTCTTATTCAAGACCCAGAGGTGGGCCGTCTACATACAATCCCTATAGATGGGGCCTCAATCGCAAGCGGCCTTAAAGTAGTCAATGATCTTCCATTATAATATACTAAGATATGTCAAAATATACTATCTAATGAACATTCTCGGTCCAAGTTCTTAGTTTCTTATTTTCTTAGGGAATTCAGCTCTTAAATCCATAATTTCTTCATTGCCACTCTGCTAGAGAATGGCTCATAAGTCCATTACTTAATTACAGAATATCCATTCTTGATATTTTTTTCATAAAACTTATTCATATACATATTTTCATATTCTTATATGCTTAAGTCCTCACATGTTCTTAATTACATGCATAAATTCTTTGGAGCTTAAAAGAATCTAAAAATTCTTACCATATTAAACAAACAATGACTTTAAAGCTTCCAGACAATAAATTCTTTTACAAATGGTTTATAACATGATTTTTAAAACATACTAAACTTATCATATCCATAATACATGTATAAATTATCATAAAACTTAAAATATATAAGAAATTCTTACCACAATGAGGCAAATGTAACTTTGAAGCTTCTGGACAACAAATCCCCTAACAAATACATGCGACATATTTTTTGGAGTATATGCAAGATAACATAATTAACATATATGCGATTAAATATCACTATTCATGTCTGACAATATTTTTAGAATACATAAAATTAACATATATAAATTTTTGTGTATAAATACCAAATATACGGAGTATCCGTTTATGGGTATCCAATCGATAAATTAATTTATATAAGATATGGGTAATGATATTCTAGACCCAATTTATACAAAAGCCCCAAAAATCGGAGGCCAAAACCCCCCGGGTGCGGGGTTAGGGTTTTAGTGCAAAAACCGATTAATTTCTACAAATTTGGACATGAAATTCATATATATCCATAATTAAGCTATGGGTATCATAAATATATGCATGAGTCAAGTATCGGGATAATAATACTCAAAGAGGATCGAATGAAAATCAAAATTTAAAAAAAAAAAGGTATGGGTGTACTTGCGCTGACCCAATCTACAACTTTTCTAAGTAATTTGAAGTCGAAATCGAACCTAAAAGCCTCCGTTTCCTACTCTTCTCCTTTGCGCAGTTCCTCTCCTGCGCGGCTCTCCGTGAACATAACCGCCATTGCTCATCCTGGCCCCACTGCGTACAGCCTTCACCGGCACCGACGACCACCCCGCATGTTGCCTTCTTCCCCAGCGGACCCTCCTCTCTCCCCTCTTTT
>JAODPA010076823.1:0-62024 GCA_025585075.1 Nepenthes mirabilis
TTAACCCTCCCCCCCCCCCGGGTTTTTTCATCTGGGTTGGGGGGGGACTACAGAAGTAATAAAGGCAGCGAAAGAACTAGCACGGGAAAAGGCTGAAATCGAGGCTTTCCTCGAAGAACTTTCTGAAATTTTGAAAATAAAAGAGAAAAATCCAAAAGTGAACCTGTATAATAAACTCAAGCAAGATCTTTCAGAATGTCTTAATTGTCACGAACGTATCGAACTGGCCAACAAAAAACTGAGGTACAAAATCCATTTGGCTAGATATATAAAAGAGACCTAGCCAAAAAAGCCAGTCGGTAGTTGGATAGCTGAGAGTTAACTGGCCTTACACGAAGAAACCGTCAGGATCTTCCTCTGTAAACAACCGTTTCCGCATTCCACAAAACTAACATCTAGTTAATTTAGCTAGTTGATACTCACAAGACCTAATGATAAGATCAGAGAAGTAGGCATTTTCTAAGTATGCACCATCGTGTAAAATAACCTCGAGGACTCTGTCACAATCTCAGACCCAAGTAAGTCCTAACAATGAACCAAAAAAAAAGACCCCACCTTCTCTCTTCGAACATATATTTAAGAAGTACACTGGGGCGCTGCTGAATGATTTTGATTAATAGGAAGAGGAGGAGTTGAGAATTATGACTACCAAAATGAACATAGTCCTTCGAATGTTTTCGAAATGGATTTTTCATTTATTTTTAAACATCTTTTTCATTTTGCTTTCTAGCGCGTTTTAGGACTGGGGCTTGACTTGGGTGGCTGCTTTATTTGTTTCATTTGTAGACTGGATCGATTTGATCCTTTCTGCCATGGATAATCTGCCTCTTTCCGTCGGAGGCGGTGGAAGCGGTGTCGGTCCTTCGCCGCTTCCCGACCTCAACTTTCCCCCTACTCCTGAGCCTGCCCCTCCGTTGGATCAACAATCCTTGGATGAGGAAGATAGTCGTCTTCGCCGGGCCACTACAGAAGTAATAAAGGCAGCGAAAGAACTAGCACGGGAAAAGGCTGAAATCGAGGCTTTCCTCGAAGAACTTTCTGAAATTTTGAAAATAAAAGAGAAAAATCCAAAAGTGAACCTGTATAATAAACTCAAGCAAGATCTTTCAGAATGTCTTAATTGTCACGAACGTATCGAACTGGCCAACAAAAAACTGAGGTACAAAATCCATTTGGCTAGATATATAAAAGAGACCTAGCCAAAAAAGCCAGTCGGTAGTTGGATAGCTGAGAGTTAACTGGCCTTACACGAAGTGCCGGTCAGAAGACGCTTACCCGAAGCTCTGACCAAAGAAGTATAGAACTACATACAAAAGGCTTGATTCCGGCTCAGTTAAGCTGAACCAGATATGTAGGATAAAATAAAAGAAGGAAGTTGGGAGACCCCAGCCCGCAGGTGTAAGCAGTCAGTAAACATGAAGTAAGCATGTCTTTGCTTTCCTTCCCATATTATTCAAGACCACAATCTGGTCTGCAACGAAAGAATTTTCTGACTTCTTTTCTTGCTAGGCGAGAAGTTTTTTGAATTTAGCTCTTCTCCTAGTCCTAAGGAGTCGTTTTTAAGGAATAGGAAAGGAGTCAAAAATTTGAAAACATTAAAAAATAAATGTCATACATGTAAGCTAAACATTAAAAGTGTTATGGATGAACACTTGCTTGTGTATAACCATAAAAGTATTAAATTTTAGATAAACATGTAGAAAAAAAAAATTAGTAAAAAAGTGAAAGATTATGCTTAAAATTACTTGTCTTAATTTAAATCTCAAAGATCTTTTAAGGTTCTTTTTTTACAATTTCCCCCATTGATCCTTTTCCTTTTCTTTTTGTGTCTTTCTCTAAAGTATCTCAAAAAAATAAGTTAAAAAACGACAAAAGTCTCTTATACATGCAAATTGGCAAATGAGCACTAACTATATGCCCATCAATCGTCGAGGGCCTGCTAGCTAGCGCATGAGCACTCAAGTGCATGGAATTTGTAAATGGTGTATGTGCATCATTTTGTGCTCACATCAGACATAGCGTACTTATTAATTACATAGGAGCGTGATTCATGCATCATCGGTGTCTTCCTTTGTGCTAACGGTTCTTTAAGGCTTCACTCGAACCCGTACTGAGACCTCAAAAAAATGATAAATATTTCAAATTAAACATTATTCCAAAATTAATATTTGGTATTATAAAATGTTCACAGAAAATAGGAGACCCTAGATGCCCTAAACTATGCCAATGATGCCAAGGAAACCAAGGGTCACTTTTGGCATCCCTAGATGCCCTAAACTATGCCAATGATGCCAAGGAAACCAAGGGTCACTTTTGGCATCATAGCTAATAAACACTGAAAAAATGACACTTCTACATTTATTCACTCTTGTTCTATATTAGTTTAATCTAATTTAAGTGTTCAATTTTATTACTTTATTTTGCAGGTTTGAAAAGAGTGATGATTGATAAAATAACTCAAATGCTTGTAAGTAAATAGGCCAAGTAATGCAGAAAGCACACAACAAAAGACAAATAATATTTTTTTCTTAATTATTTCAGCCACATATGCAGATTCAGAAGATATAGACACCTCTTTTGTCGCTCCATTATTGTCTTCAGACATATTAATTGGAGCAGTCGGGGATGCCAGAGTTGGCTCACTCGAAGGAGGAGGGCTATACGCAACTGGAGTTCTGAACTCAGCAATGATCAGAGCATTAAGTGACTCCTTCGCAGTCGAGGGTTGAGGCTCAAAGTTGCATGCCTTTAGGGAGGCAGTAATAAGAACCTCCTCTCCAAGGTTAAATGCTAGCACTTCTTTAAAAATTGGAGTGGACCTCCGAGAATATGAAACAACATGTTTCTTAACAATCTCCTCATAAGCTTCATCAATAGCCTTATCTAACTCATTGTCCAAACGCAAATTAGAGGTGCACATGGCCCCAATATCAGTTTGGCCGGTAGCAGCCTGTGGTAATTACTCAATCAAAAGTTCTCCGACTTTTCTCTCCGCACGACCTGGTGGCATGCTAGCGACAGCCTTGCCATTAGACCACTTGCCAGCTAACATTGTTTAAAGTATTCGGGGTTAAAAATTTTTCAATTTTGTGTGGCTTAACAGCATTATCCTCAATGAAGAGTTAACATCTTTTACAATTTTCGGAAAGAACCCTGACGGAGGAGACCTTCAGGAAAAAGAATCAATCTTTCTAACTTTTCATGAAGTTAGGATTCCTTGCATTTATTTTAGATCTCTTCCGAAGAGACAGAGAAATTTAGTTGCTTTCTTGATTAAATTTAAATACTATTTTAACCATTCAAACATCCAACTTATTGTTTCACTAATGGAAAAAGATACACAAAGATATGATGCACCCAACAGCATTAGGATAAAGATGAGCAATTGGGAATTTTAATGCTTCCATAATCTCAACAAATTTTCTAGCCAAATGAATTCGAAGGCCATCCTTTAGATGAGCATTATAGATAGTTATAAAGCTGTGCATATGAGAACTAACCTTCTCAACTAATGAGAAAACTTAGAAAGGAATGTAGTCGGGATATTATACCTTTCATACATATCCCTCACAAGATCTACTGTGAGGCAATAAATGATATTTGCAACTTCTTTGGAGGTGTTTTGTGCAGCTATCAAATTCAAGCAGTAAATTTCAAAGCTTAAATGGCAAATAAAGCGGTTTATGGCTAAAAGTAGAGGCAGAGATATGCAGAAATTTAAACGATGAATCAAATTGAAAAGGATTAGTCGTCCGAAGCACAAATATATTTCAACCCTTTAATAAATCTATAGAATAAAAATCATATAATATTTAATACACGTAAAATATATTCCAATCTAGATAAGAATAATAAACAATAAAAGCAGTAACAATTAAAACTAAATTTTTGGTAATAAAACAAATCTCGATAATCACGGTTATCAAGTAAAACCATCAAGGTTTTAACGGCTAGAAAAGAATGCATTAAAAAAATCAATTTATAAATCGAGTGGTATAAATCAACTAACCTGGTCAACTTACTCACATATTGTGACTATATCAAGGAACTCATTTAATTTGCCTGCGGCAATGGAATTGGACACCTTCTGGTCTTCTAGTCAATCTTTCTCTACGAGCCGTCGAATCATCATGTACCATTGGAGCCCAATTTTCTATGGTACCGATGACACCAACGAAGGTTACCAGGCGGGAAGAAGTGCATAGAATGAAACAAAAAGAGATGAGAAAACATGTAGTGAAAGTACAAATTTCAAGCCAAGTTTTTCTTAAAAAGAGCAAATATAATAACAAACGGTAAGGGCTTTCTCACTGAGATGGCCGTTCAAAAGTTGTTCCAGAAAAGCTATGGTAAAAAGAATTATAAAGGTATTTATAGAGTAATCGAAAATAAGATCAAAAATATGACCGTTGAAACAATGTGTGCCGCAGTGCTCGAGTACAAGGAGGGCGCGACTAGGTTTAGATTGGGAATGCACCCAGGTGCTTGAGAGTAGATCGGTTAAGAAATGAACAAACACCCTTTGGAAATAGAGCTCAAGCGCAGGTCGAGCAAGCAGCAAGTGGACACCATCTGAAGATGGAGCTCAAGTGCAACGCGGATATGTAGCGGGCGCACGCTCTTTTGAAATGCTGCTCAAGCATAAGGTGGGCGTGCAGCAGGTGTACACATTCTGGATACGGAGCTCGAGTGCAACTCGGGCGAACAGTAGGCGTGGATATCAGAGGAGTGTAGTGACAATCTTCGAGGGAGAATCTGATGCAAATCTTCCGATCAATAAAAATAGTTTCGCCAGTGAACAACCCGATACGGTTACAAAATATGCCAACACATAAATTAGCCTAGCGATCTCCTCTTTTGACAATTCTATAATAAAACCCCACACAAAGAAAATAAATTAAAAAACAAAAGAATCACGGGTTCAGATATCACCGATATAAAATCTGTGTACAAAAAGAATCTACGCCTAGAGGACAACAAACATATTCCATAAATCTAAGGATAGAAATATATGAATGAGCTATTGAGTCGAAAAAGAGCTGCTGTGCTTGTTCAACTATGGTTAGTACATAAGGAAACAAAAGTAGTAGCAAGACAAATATAAAGCTAACACAATAGTTGGTACATAAGCAAATAAAAGTGGTAGCAAAACAAGTAAAAGGCTAACACAATAGTTAGTACGGAAGTAAATAAAAGTAGCACAAGACAAAGCCATACAATTTAATTCTCCCCCTAACAATGACAGTCATAACAAAGAAAGGAACCTCGACTCCCCCGTCAAAGGAAGAAGTTGAATCACTCAAATTCACTGAAAAGAATCTCATTAACAAGGTAAATTGGATAATCAATTTTTGTGCAAGCTAGTACTTCTACCTATTCCCTCTCTTGTCTCTCTCATACCGTGTTATGCTGCAGATATATACTGAATCTACGGAAGCAAAGATTCCAGCAGTTTTAGATTACCTTGGCACAATAATTAAAGTAAGCCTATATCTGACAATCGTTGTTGCTTATTCTAGCCTACTATTCAAATGGCTTCCTGTGAGGGTGTCAAATGGCTTCCTGTGAGGGTGTCAACTTTGGCCTTTTCTCCTCCCCTCCAAAAAAAAAAAAAAAAAAGTGGGACTGAGCATCTTTATAGGACTAGCGATTGTTATGGTAGTCTTATCATTCTTCTTCTGGCACAGTTATGTTAGTATTATGTCTAAGGCTAGGCCATAGAGTTTTAAACTAGGGATACTTATATAATAAGAGTTCTTTTCTTTGACATTCTTTAGAACTTCTTTTCAACTAGTCGTATTTCTTTGAGCTACAATGCATCTCAAAGAAAAATTTTCTTCTATTTTATGAATTTGTTTACAGATGTCTAATTATTGCTTCCCTTATATTTTTTATTTGCTTTCTGTCTTATTTTGTGCATGTTGGATGCAAATTCTTAATATTCGCACACCATCACCCCATGATTGATTCGATATACCAGTTTCTTCTGGTAAGGCTTATTAATGTCTCACAAGCCTACTTCGGGGTTGTATATTCTAAGTCCTAACTGACACTGCGGAATTAGTAGAAGAAAAAGGTTGGCTGTATACATATAGATGGCAACATCCCTACAGCATCAAGACAAGCTATGGTGGCAAAATTTCAGGAACAGGAGGCAATCAGGGCAACTGTTGTATGGAAGTTTGCTTCTATCAAATTTACTTCTTTCTTGTCATCCTTAGGCATTTTTGAAAAAAAACTTTTTCGTTGTTTTTGGGCTCTAAATTTTTCTTTTGCAATTTCCCACCTACAACTGTCAATCAAAGCTGGAGGTATGAGATTGACTCTAGCAGCCGCAAGCACAGTTATTTTTGCCGAGTTATCACGAACTCCTGGCGACTTGATACAAGCTAAGACCATGCTTATAGAATTGCTCAGGTGTGTAGTTATATAGCTAATATAGATTGTTCATTCTGAATCACTTTGCTTGGAACCTAGGCCTTGATAGCATGATCTGCTTTTCATAAGGATTGTTCTTTATTTCCTTTTCCCAACAGTTTATATATAAACTTTTGTTTCAGTTGGCTAGAATTTGGTCATCTACAATGTCAGAGATCCCAAACAAATGATCATGGAAAGCATGGGAACATAAAAAGGGACACTAATTACGCTGTAGGCTGAATTAATCAACGCAAACGGAAATTGTGGCATTTCACATGAGCTGTGCACTTAATAGCTGAATAGGTCAGAAAAAGCAGTAGAAGTCTGAAATATGAACACTTGAATGATGCATGAGGAATGTCCTTTAGGCAAACCCACATTTGGTTGTGAAGGCACTTGGTAAACTTTGGTCTGACCTTCCAAGATCCATCAGTTTATTTTGTTTGGGGTCACATTCTTGAGTATTTATCATGGGAAAGCAGCTCATATCCATTCTGTTATAATATGTTGGAATTTGATTTAGGATATGTTGTAGTATATTTTTTTAAGGGTAGTTTAGTGTTTTCAATATTTGTAAATAATCCTAAATATATATGTAAATAGACTCAATTTTGGTACAGGATTTTCAAACCTCATCTTTTATAATTTTATACAATATCAAAGAATGGTTATTGCCTAATCCTTGTACATATGCCACTGTGTCGCAGCGGCAGACAACCAATTTTTTCTGGTAATTGATGTGCCCCTTCATCCTTAGAAAATCCCAAAGTAATGTATAAATCTGGGCATTTGTTCATCTTGATTGATTTCTCAGCTTCACACATACCTTAGATTTGTCTCGATCAATATCTAAGCTTTATTGGGACGCCTTCTTCTATGATTTCTATTCCTTAGTGGTCCACTAATGAATGTATGGCCAATGTAGATATCTGAAGTTGGTTCTCCAGCTTATGGTTCCCTTCATAGTTCTTGGGCTCTACGACATTTCAAGGTTCATGCTTTCTTCTGTAGTGGCACATCTTCGTGGTTCATGTGTTGTGGCGTCAGAAGTAGAATTATTCTGATTGTGTTCCCAGTAGTTTGTATCTTCTGACTATGTTCTTCTGAATTTCTTTGAAATTATTAGTATAATTTTTAATGGCTAATAAAGATGAGTCACATCTATCTCATAGGGGTAATAGACGAATGATTGCTTTTTTGTGGTAACATCGATCATACTTAGATGTATAGGGTCAAGTACGTTGAAGTTTTCTCCTACTGCCAAGTTGACATATGTTAAGCTTTTCATCTCGTTGGCTGCTACTCATCACTAGTATTTATATCAGTTAGATATAAATAATGTCATTTAATATAATGATCTTTAAAAAGAGGTTTATCTAGAGTTATCTCTAGGTTTGTTTCTTATGGGAGTTTTGATTTGTTTGCCACAGTAAAGAAGTCTTTGCTTGGCCTAAAACAGTCCCTGCAAGTGTGGTTCGATAAATTCAATGAAGTTTTGTTTGAGTTTAGGCTTTTTGTTATGACTATGATTATTTTGTATTATATTATCAATCTACTGCTAGATGTATTTTTATTGTTTTGTATGAATGATATTATGAGTATTGACAGTGATAATATTGGCATTATGTATCAAAAATTATTCATTCAGAATTAATGTCAAACTAAATATCTCGGTTGTTTTTGTTAATTTCTAGGTATTGAGGCTTCTAGGTATTTGTGGCATCTTTCTTTTAAATCTAAGTGTTATCGATTTTCTTGTGAAGGAAAAGAATATTTGTAATACTTCGTGGAAAAGGTTTTGACGCCAAAACTTGTGACAGGTGTCCCATCAGGATTTACCGACCGTTGGGAGGTTGACGGAGCTACCGTTGTCAGATGTCGCCTTGTGGCGGTGATGTGATCGTAGTTGGTTGTGACTAACAGGGGCCATACTATTTCTTGCTTGGATTGGCCGAGCTGCCATTGGTTGGCAAGCATAGTGGTTCCCTATAGTTGACTACTGCCACTATTGGTTAGCATCTGCTGCGCCAGCTTCTTCTACACTGTCAGACTACTATCGTTGAAGTGGAGGGTGAACTTGGATCGTAATTGGCTGAATCAGAGAGGTTATCTGCTGACCCTGACCCGTTGTTCCATCATGGCCTTACTCGCAATAGATGGGCTGGCTGGACGGTCTTCTCTGCCTTGCTTCTCATTAGGCTTCGCTGGCAAGTAGGCTGGATGTAGGATTGACCTGTATTGTGACCGGACTCATCACTAGCCCCCCATACCAGGAAGTTGGGCCTCTTCATTCTTCGGCATGTCAGATGATGGGACGTTGCCTATTGAGCATGCTCACATGTCTCTTCCCAAGACGCCTCAATCACCAGTTCCCGAGAGCTGTGCCCCTTTCCCAAGCTATCACAGCTTTTCATACAATAGCACGAGGATTCGATGCCCTATTTGGAAAGATTTTATTCTGAACCGAGGCCTGGCATCGATTCTTTGCTGGTCATTGGATGATGCGTCCTTTCACTGGGAGCTTGCCAACCTTCTTCCCTGGCTATAAATGGAGGGGCTTCTTACTCTTTGTCTCAAGGCACATCCTCATACTAACTAAGTTATGTGAGAGTTTGAAGTCATCTTGGGCCCTCCAATACCTTGCACGGGGATCAGATGAAGCTCTGGTAGATTTGAAGTTACACTCGACGCCCATGGTGTTGCCTCTACTCTAGGTGTTCTCGTGGCACCTGGACCCTACACTGACTGTTCTCGTGCCGCCATGCTTGGCGGCTCAATTGTAGGGTCTTCTCTACTTTTCACCTCTAGTAGGCGTTCGAACGTCCTCTTCTAAAGGGATCTCCTAAGGACAGACATTTCCCAGGATACTCTCGAATTTGGGAAGTGGCCTTACCCTTGGTCTCTTTTTTGGTGGTTGTCGTCGAAGGTTGTTGGAGGTGAAGCTTTCGAATGGGAAGCTTCTTTGATGTTGGCAGAGGTGTTTTATCTCTCCTTGTTAGGGAATTGCTTCCCATTCACTTCCTGCGGCGCCTGATTTTCGATCGAGACGTGCCATGAGTAGGTAGATGAAGTTCACGTAGTGTTTCACCCACGGCTGTCCTCCTTGCATGTGTCTTCCGTGAACCCATTTCCAGGCGTGCACTGCCGATTTTTTGCTCCATGTAATTTACATTGTTTCTTCTACTATGTACTTTTATTGATGTAAGTTTTATACTTTATAAAAAATTTAATGAATGAAACCACCGAGTATTTGACTTTTCTCACGCTTATGGAATCTTGTCTCCTTATCTTCTTGCATGACTTAATGATTGGAGTGTCTTTGTACCATTATTTGTGACTTGCCATCTGACAGTCAGACAGATTGTGCGGCCGGCAGCTTAGTTTTCCTATGACTTGCCTCTTGGTTGGCCGTCAAGAGCACTTGCCGAGGAGGCTGGCTCGGCAGATTGACACTGAGCCCACCTGGGCCCAGCATGGTCCACTTTCTGTCTTGGAAGATGGAGTGTCAAAGGGTTGCAGTCTTGTCCTCATATGACACCCTCGTATAGCGTCGTTTCTAGTGTGGGCAACGCCTATTTAAGCGCTAGCCCCGAGGCTGTTTCTTCATCTCTTTGAGGGTATCATTGCTTCAACTAGCTACACTTTTTTTCCAACTTGAGCAACTTTCGAATGGCTTCCCATAGTGTCTTTGCCATCCAATCAACCATGACCGACCAAGACGTGGGGGTTCTGATCAGCAAAGGCTACTTTCACGACTTTACCTCGTACGTGGCTCCTAGCGTCGAAGATGCAGCTTGCTCTCCTCCTCCTGAGTTCATGACCTTTTACAAGGAGCATCTACGAGCTGGCCTCTGAATCCCGGTTCAGAGGCAACTTCATGAGATTTTGGTGTCCCTAAAGATCCCCATTGCCTGCCTGCTCCCAAACTCTATCTAGTATTTGGTTACCCTGTTTGCCTTCTTCCGTGCCAAGGGGGTCACCCTGACACTTTGGCCCTAAAGGTACTCCTTTGGATCAAATAGGAGAGTGACTAGGTTTCCTTTGTTCCTTGCGCTCGATTCCAGTTGAGTTGGGCTAGGCCAAGGTCGCCAGAGGATTGGAGGTCTTGCTTCTTCTTCTTGGAGGTCGACTTTTACTGGCAGGTCCCAAACTGGTGGGGCCGAGTCAATAGCTTCTACACCACAGATCTTGTGCCGTATGAGGCGGAGATAGGCCAGCCGCTAACGGCGATGGTTGAAGGGAACCTTAACGTCCTTCACATTATCAAGGACTGGGTTTTTGACGGGGTCTTGGCAGGAGGATCAGTAGAGATTTTGTTGGAGGAAGGAAGCACCTCTGACTTGTGGACTTTCCTCAAGGAGCCATCGGACGGGCTGGTCCTTGGGGCAGGTCACCAAAAGCTTTTAGAGACCTAGACTCAGGCTCTGGGTCGGATAATTTCAGTTGAAGATGAGCTTGAGAGGACCCGACGGGAACTTGCTGACGTTCGACGTGAGCATGCTCGGCTCAGGGGCAAGCCTTGGTCCTTCGTGTCGTCGGCGAATAGTCAGGATCCTAGGCCAAGTCGTCAAAGATGACGAGGTGGCCATCCTGGCAAGCCGTAGGCAGGACCACTTCTTCTATTTCTTCCCTTCTTCCTTTTTTATATATTGTACTTCCGAGCTAGTAGACGCCCTTGGATGTAATGATGAGATTTTAATGGAATGCTTCCATTACCTTGAGCAATGTCATGTGACGAGCGCTGTATCTTTAGGTCATTAGGCTTCTAGCAAGGCCGTACACTGTCATAATTGCCACTTCGGCTGATGGGCTGTGCATTCGTGGGGGCATGCATTTTTTATTTATTGTTGACAGGACGGTTTAATTGATTAACATCATTGCTAGTGGGTGGTGTCCGCACGTGGAAAATCGAGGCGTCAGGCCATCTTAACCGTTGGTGGGAAGGAGCGCGTCGTGACACCTTATGGGGCTAACTCACATTGGTGCCATCATGAGGGCAGCCGTTCAACTTCCCATGCAACGTTGTTTTTGGTTTAGGGCTTTAGCCTAAAAAGCGTCGAGGACAACCGTCACAAGTCGGATCGAAGACCAGGTCACCAGTCGACCGATTTGTCAAAATTATAATATATTATTATATCAGTAATATATCGCATTATATCAACCAATATTTGTAATATTGCCAAATATGTTTCTACTAATTTACTATTTTTATAATTTTTTCTTTTAATATATCCGATACAGATACATTTTATCTATATATTTGTTATTGGTATAGCTGTGCTCGATACAATTCCAATGAGGAAAGTTATTGTTCAATATTTGCGTCTAACATATCTTAAGGACTAGTTGCCTGAATGATACACCACAATGTTACAATATTTTGTTCAGCCTCTTTTGCTAAGTGTCGGTATCCCCTTTATCACATTTTCATCTATTTTGTCTTGTTACTTTCGGTTTGTGAATATTACGTATCATAACTGTATTCATTCTTACACTGTCATTTATTTTTTTTCTCGTAATTTATTGCTTTACTGAATTTCTCGAGCTCAGCTCGATAGTTTGATAGGTTCAATATTATCGATATATATTTAATTTTGGATTATTGAAGTGTTTTAATATCATGAATCCACAAAAATTACACTCTAACTGCATTACCCTTAGACATCAACGTCATAATCTTCTGTGTACAGTTTCATTGATTTTGTATGACTGCATCTCAATTTATAAATCATATAAGTTGTAGTTTGTGTTTATTTTTATCCATTTTTTCTCAAGCTTGACTCGATAATTTGATATGTTCGATTTGAAAAATCCCACATATGTTTAAGTTGAGGGTTTCCAAGATGTGTAGGGGCACCTCTGTAGGACTTAGGTCCTACAAGTACATATTTGTGTTTGCAAGAGCAATTTGAGGTACTCGACCCTGACAGACTCGAGGCAAGGTCGACCGGCCGGCATCCTGACCAAGTGCTCGGGCGAGAGGCCGAGTATTGACCCGCTAGAAGACCGAGCCATCATCACGATACCCCATCAAAATGTCAGAGAACTGAACAATAGAATACCAGTGGAAATCGACAGATCATGCCAGACTTCAAGAATTTTCTCAAACTTTGCAAATCCTCCCTTAGTGCCACAACTTCCTTTTACAGAAACGAGTGCTACCCTACTCAGGTGATCAAACCGAGCCAGGCAACGATAGCAGGCCATGCAAAGCCAGCCGCCAAGTGATCCTTGTGCCACTATCTCCTCCCGAGCAAGAGTGAGCGTAGCCGAGTTGGCACGTCCTTCCAAGCTTGGAAGCCATAGCAGCAAGGCCCCTGTAGCAACGTCTAAATCGATAGATGTCCTCCAGGCAAAGCCGAGTCTTCAGCACTCTATCCCTCCGGCTACGCTTTCTCTAAAGATCATCAAGACGCTGCTTGGCCTCCTGGTACGCATCCTCATAATAAAGCGATCCGATCTAGAGCCCAGGAGTTTCCCTCTGTGAGTTCTCAAATTCCGTCCAATACTTGGACCGATCATAGTTGACACCAGCAGCCCATTCCAACATCGAAGTTCGCAAGGGTTCTCATCAACCATAGTCCATCCGAACGAGTGCTCAGCTTAAGCTGACCAACGAAGGCTAATCAAAGTATAACCACCTTGGCTAAGGCATACTTCAAATGCATCCCCATATCATCAGCTTCAAGCAAGGATGGGCAACTCCTGCCGATCTCGGCTTGTGGTTGTGGGTGATCTGGGCTAGCTCCGAGTTCTCATATCACTTAGCTGGTGGAGACGATTTATGAAATAAGGTATAGAGAGTCCCTCCATTTATAGTCGAAAGTGGGAGTCCATCAACATCAAATCAATGGGATCACGCACGACAATATCCCATCAATGAAATTGGATGGAGAGCTCTTGAGATTGTACATATCAGCTTCACAAGATGAAATTGGATCATTCTTGGCATAGAAGAATGAGGAAGGAAAGGAACAAACGATTTAGTACCTAAGTCGCTTTATTAATTATTTAGAATTAAGAGGCAAGAAAAAATGACAATCAATTGAGAAGATGTGTTTGTGCCTGTATTTCACAGCGGTCAAACTTCGGCATTCTCAGTTACCGAGGCAAACGTCATGTAAGGGATAGAACCGATTTGATCCAACACATGTTATCGATACCATTTCTCCAAGGTCGGATTGGAAAATTGCTTTCTTTTTGCCTTGTCAGAGTTTTCATTCAATTATTTACCACAATAATCGAGAACTGGTGTTAGCCGAATTTTTGAGAAATCATCCGCTTAGGCAAGCAGTTGCCCGATCAGGATGATGGAGAGGTCATGCGTCTGACCACAACTCCATGGCAAATGTATTTCGATGGCTCCAGTAGGCAAGGTGGCGCGGGAGCAGGTATCGCTTTTTTTCTCTCTTAATGGTCTAGTTTCTCACCATTCATACCGGCGGAATTTCCCATGTACGAACAATGTAGCTGAGTATGAAGCCTTGCTTATCGGATTAGAACTAGCTGCGGCAAAGCAAAGGGCATGCGATCCATCCACGTTAAGCACTTTTTACTGTTACATAATGGAGCCAGAGGAGATCGGGCAGGATGATTGACAATAGCTTCTCATTAGGTACTTTGTTCGATCCTTCTAAATAAATATCCAGGTGAATAAAATACTTTGAATTATGCTTTAATTAACGAAAATCTTATTTGAATATATTTTCACCTAAAATTTATTATATTAGGAAGTAGGATATGGTCCTTTTTTATTTCACTTGCTTTCATCCGTTTTATTTTCTTAACTTATTTTACCACTCAATAAATGCTAGAGCAAGCTTTCACTTTCTTGGTTTTTCCCTAAGTCAAGGATGAATAGATTTCGATCCGAGGTTGGCGAAGGTGACTATAGAGATGCTGCCATCGAGAACTAATAGGGAAATTGGGGTGTATGACGTATATAATATTTGAGCAGATTTCTCGCTAACACCGATTTTTTAATTGATTTTCAAACTGTTGAGAAAGAACTCCACAAGACAATGGCCATTGAATGGGTTAGCAAGCGTTCGAACGAATGCACATATTATTCAAGACCACAATCTGGTCTGCAACGAAAGAATTTTCTGACTTCTTTTCTTGCTAGGCGAGAAGTTTTTTGAATTTAGCTCTTCTCCTAGTCCTAAGGAGTCGTTTTTAAGGAATAGGAAAGGAGTCAGCCAAAAAGAAAGACCACCAAAAGTAACGACCACCAAGATACGCATAGTGATTCGATCTTTTGATCACCCATTTTTGGAAAACCTTTTTTGGGGGCTTCCGCCTTACACACGGAAGATTGGATTGCCTGAATCACGAGTCTTATATACTGTGTTACGATCACCTCATATTGATAAAAAGTCCAGAGAACAATTTGAAATGGAAATAAAGAAAGAATTTCTGGTCATAAAAACAGAAAGGCATGAATTGCGCAAGAAGTTCTTTTGGTTAAAACGCCAGCGTATATTTGGAGCTCAATATGAAATCCTATTTTCTTGCAAGACCCGTTCGGATAAGGGAAAACTCCAGAGATTGCTTTGAAGTAAGATTCTTGCGTTGACCCTTTCCTGAACCAGAACCGGGGGGGTTCGAAGAGAGCAAAATGTCCCATCAATTGAGGGCTTTCCGGACCTTCCCCACCCCCTTTCCATTCTTCCTTCTTCCCTTCACTCCCCCTTTTTCAATAAAGAACCCCCCCGGCTCCCTAAGGGGCCCCTCCCCGATAAGAAAAGAAACAAAAGAATCTCAATTTTATTAGATCTACTTAGTTGAAAGTTGAGACAAGTATCTTTAGTCCATATCCTTGGTCTACTTTTATATTTAATAAACTTTGCTTATATTTGGAGGTTTTAATATGCATGCATATTATTTTACTTACCCTATTTACTTCTCTCGTGCATGCATATCCTATTTATTAGTTGTTCTGGGATTTTGCTTAAATTTTACTAATATTTGAGGATTTATTTATTTTATAAAAAATAAGTAAATATTTTGAGGTATACAATTTATGTATCAATATATTTATGAAGAAAAAATTATAAAAATCTGCACATGGGCAGTGCATATGGTATCCATGTATTGCTACTCTATGTTGGGCTCTACTTTTGTTATATGATTTGATATGTAACCTTTTTTAGTTGAAAAACTTTGTAATATGTGTCCTTCCCGAGGAGAAGTCTTAACCTTTTTTACCGGTAGAAAAGGTTTTGTGATATACAATATAGAGACCCTCCCTAAATGCATTTTTATAAGAAACATCATAAGATAATTGTACAAACTAATATATCAGATGAAATTTAGGAGGATACTCAACTCTACGGGTGGCAAAACATAATGGCTTTGTTCCTTATTTACAGGAGATAGTATATAGACAATCCAACCTATGAGTCTAAATAGTGGTTGATATGGCTCAAGATTATCAGAAGTATATATAACCCTTCGTCACATTAGTCTCTCGATCTTTGATTCTTCGATTTGTGTATATTTTGGATTTTGATATATAATTTTACATTGATTTGTATTGAGATTTTATTTGACATTCGTAAGGCTTGTCCACGGTTAAAAATTCAGTTAGTCTCGTACATTTGAATATATGGTTTCATTTGGATTCATTTGAATTATGATTCATTTGGATTATATTTTCGTTCAAAATATGCTTTGAGTACGAGATTACAGTTGGGCATTCGTTGACGGACATTCGAAATTGTGGTTTTACATGTTTTGTAAATGTTGTGTTTATCATCCTCATCCTGATTTTGGATGTATATGTGTTATATTATATATGTACTGATACTTGTTAAATTTTAAATTCATATTTTTGTTTCTTTTACCCATTCAGATTAGCGGGTCCAGATATTTTACAGGAGTTTGGACACGATTTGCTTGAAGATTTGCCGATTTTGATGACTTTATCATTGTATTCAGATAGAAATTGTATTAGTTGTGTTATGGGTGTTAAGAGACAGCGAGTTTAGTTTGTGGTTCTATATTGGGAATAGTTCGATTATTGTATATAATGGATATATCCGCGGTTGGTATGTTCCTCCCTTAAAACACTATGGAGCAAGTCACATCTATTTCATTATCTGAATAGGTTATCTGATGAGATTCTATGATTGATTTGTATCTGATTTATTATTATTATTAAATGTTGAAGTCATATAATTTGTCATCAAGTCACGCCCAAAATTGGGATTTGATTGGGTCATTGTAAATTTTATTTATGGATTTAAATTCTATGAGTTATAATTATTTAGACTGACTTTGATCTGTGGCCGTGATAGATGATTTTCGAAAAAACATAACAATTGAAACTTAATGTAACATAACATTTCAAATGATAGTAACACTAATTTCAGACAGGCAGAATGATTGACATCGATGCTATAAATGTAGACCCTCATTGAAGAAGAGAAGCATCACATACTTTGGAAAACAATCACCTATTGTGACTATAATTAGATTATCAAAATACAGCCCTCCTAATTAGCTTAATGTTACACTCATCTCATTTTCTCTTTCTCTTCGTATCTTTCAATTTTTTTATAAGGATTACTGACTTAATCGTTGAAGAATATAATAGAGATTGAATTTCATATATTTCTTACCTCTTATTGAATTATTATGATGGATAATATCCAAATTTGTAATTTGGAATACCCAACCTGCATTATTTTGAGCCAGGTGAAGATTTTATCCAACTTTCTAATTTGTACAATAATCTAGATTTCAAATATATATCAATTTTAAAATCAAAAAAAATATTTTTTTAGAAATTAGATATATATTTGGAGCTCAATATGAAATCCTATTTTCTTGCAAGACCCGTTCGGATAAGGGAAAACTCCAGAGATTGCTTTGAAGTAAGATTCTTGCGTTGACCCTTTCCTGAACCAGAACCGGGGGGGTTCGAAGAGAGCAAAATGTCCCATCAATTGAGGGCTTTCCGGACCTTCCCCACCCTGGCTTGTGTAGCCTATGCGAAGCAAGCCTACACTCCTTTCCATTCTTCCTTCTTCCCCTCACTCCCCCTTTTTCAATAAAGAAGCCCCGCTCCCTAAGGGGCCCCTCCCTGATAAGGAAAGAAACGAAAGAATCTCAATTTTATGACAAATCTGGTTCGATGGCTGTTCTCCACTAACCACAAGGATATAGGGACTCTATATTTCATCTTCGGTGCCATTGCTGGAGTGATGGGCACATGCTTTTCCGTACTGATTCGTATGGAATTAGCACGACCCGGCGATCAAATAAGAATAAGAATTAAGGATAAGTATAAGAAACTTCCACTAAGAATTTTAAGAATTAAGAAAATCAAACCAATGATTTATTTCAGATTGTATTATTCCCTCATATACCTTAAATTATTACAGTAAAAATAAAAAAATTATCCCAAAAACTTCAAGGTGTAATAAGGTGGTTATGACCTTAGATTGTGTAGACTGGATACAATCCTTTCATTAATCGTCCGCTCCATTAACTGGTAAGGCCTATTAGCCCTAATTTTTTAAATTATAAAAATGTTAAATGTGCTGGCAAGTATAAAGAAAAATGTACAAGGAAAAAGAAAGTTAATGCATCATTAAAATATTTCTTAAAATATATATGTATTTTACATACATTCATGACTCTTATTCCTCTTTATGATGTATTTTTTTGTAAAAGTATACATATCCTTGAATTTATTATCATATTGAGTATTTGACTCACTCTTTTACTAATTTTTTTTACCCTCCAGATGCTACACAGAAGTTCATATCTGATTAACGAGAGTAGAAATTTAGATATTTGTTATACTGTACTTAGTGTTGATGTAATTAGTTCGGTTTAAATGGTAATGTACAAACTTGTAATTTTATAAGTATTTCAAGAATATAATATGTTATGGTAAATGTTAGAGTTTCCATGAGATTTTAAGTCTATCTTGTATGCTTCCACAAGTTTTTATGACATAAATTTGAGATTTTAGCAAGCATCTTTTTTGATCAAAACTCAACAACGTATTCGATAGTACGATATTAACACTACTGATATTGTAGTATTATTAAGGATCCTGTGTATGTTAAAAGAATTTATAACATATTAACATGATAATAATATTTAATTAAAAAAGTAAGAACATGGGTGGTAAGTGACACTCAATCCCTCTTATATATATATATCTGTGTATTATTTTCAGATTCATCCATCTTTCTTTCTAACATATAAAAATTTTTAACTTGAGTATTAGTGAATAAATTGGAAGACAATTCCCGCCAATCTTCTGACATCTTATTTATTAGTTATAGTGTGCAGAATTCATGTTCGAAATAACAAAAATCAGACCCATTTCAGTTCAACCCACCAGACAAGCTAGAACAGCCCCCTAATTCATCCAGTAACCCGAATCTAGAAATGTATTAGCTCTGGTTAGGATTGTGACAAATCTATCAAAAAATTTAAGTTATTTGACATCTTGGTAATAGATTCAAAATATTATCACGGACTAATACTACATATCAAATTACAGAAATACACAACTAAAAATAGAGAAATAAAAATAAAATATATTTCTCTCTTTTCTACCTTTATGGTTGTCTAAGTTAATTTTAATTTATAGGGGTGTCTAACAATTTTAAATACTATGCTGTGATAAATTTTTTGACAATATCACTAGCAATAATTACGGTGGCGTAAGTCATATTTTTAATAGGACACATACATATGGAAGTAGGGTGACTCCCAAATTCGAAGGACAACTCCTCATATTACGAAATATAACATAATCAATATTTGTCAATATTTTTATTTCTTTTCTTTCTCTGTATTTCCCTCTGTATATTTTCTTTCTTTTTCTTTATTTTCTTTCCATGTACATTTTAGCATCATATTTTGTATTTAAGTGTGTGGTTGAGGGTTGTGTGTTAATATGATGAAATGAATAAAATGTCTGCCGTCCGTTTCTTCATCATTTCGCCGCCTTCTCTCTGCATTCGCCTCTACCATCGTTCTTCCTCTCTATTTTAGGTTTTGCTCAACGCAAAACTTTACATGGTATCAGAGATGAAAGTGTCTCACCAAACCACTTCCAAAACTATATCGAACGCAGCCAATCCATCTCTCACTCCTTCACAAGAACACATTCGTTTTCAAACCCTCAATGATCTCACAAATCCTTTTCGGCTGGAAATCAGTGACAATCCGGTTATCACTCTGGTCATCGATTTACTCACCGTCGATAACTATTCAACCTGGTCCAGAGCCATGCGTCGAGCCTTGAGAGTCAAGAGAAAACTTCAGTTCATTGAGGGCACTGTTCCCAAATCAATCGACTCAACCGATCCTCTTTTCAAAGCCTGGGACCGATGCAATGATATGGTGGTCTCCTGGATCTAAAACTCAGTTAGCCCTTCTATCAAATCTAGTGTTGTTTTCGTCAATGATGCCTCTGGGATTTGGAATGAGTTATGCGACCGATTCACTCAACAAAATGGGCCCCGTATCTTTCAATTGAAGAAATCGCAGGCCAGTCTTCTGCAAGAACAAGACCCAGTAAGCACATATTACAGTAAACTCAAAACTTTATGGGTTGAACTCTTAGTTTATGACCCCCTCCCGAACTGTAATTGCGGTAAGATAAAGATCATTGCTGATCGGTATCAATGTGATTGTGTAATCCAATTTTTGATGGGATTAAGTGACTCTTATGCTAATACCCATGACCAGATTATGTTGATGGATCCTCTCCCCTCTATTAACAGAATTTTCTATGTTATTCAACAGCAAGAATGACAAAACCAGATTTGTCTATTACGCAACCTTTGAACACAATGACCTTAACAGACAAACAAAATTTTAATTATCCAAAAAATGTTGCGAAAAGCACTCATCTTGTCAAGAAAGACCAGCCATTTTGCGTTCACTGCCGGATCACAGGACACTCGGTGCAGTAGTGTTTCAAAATTGGAAACACTGAGGCTCCCGTGTGTTTCTACTTGTGCTACTGCTGCTGCAAAAATTATTTGGTTGTTGGTGGTATGTGTAGCTTGCTGGTGGTAACGTACATGTAATTTCTGCATTGCTGTTACTTCATAGGGCAGATCTGTTGCTTCTGTTGCTATAGGACCGATGCTCAATTGCTGCCTCCTTCGATTTGGAATGCACTGCTGTCCGGTAGGCACAGATGGGTTGATGGCTCATGTTGCTGGAGCATCATGGCTTTTGATGTGGCTGGGTTGCTATGCTGATTTGGCGTTGGAAAAGCACTAAATGCAGCATTATGTGCTTTTGGGATGGGCTTTCCTGGCTGCTATTCCTGATTTTAAAATCTTTGAGGGCTAGTAGATTGGCCTCTTTCAAGATTATTTCTGCTGCAAACTAATCAGCTTGCTGTTGCTGATGATACCGAGCCCTTTTGTGCTGTGTGGTGCTGGTATGGTGCATGCTAGAATGTAATCGGGCAAGTGGAAATTAGATGCGGGGAATCTGTCGATCCCTATTTCTGGTCCGGGAGACTGTTTTTTCCTTCTGAAATCATGACTGTGCCTCTGTTGGATGCTACTCCTTGTGGAACGGTGAAGCAGTGTGGAATGCCGTTGTTCTAGCACAGGTGAGATGCGGCAAAGCTACCAATTAGCTTTGCTAAAATTGCTGATACCAGCCGGTTTCCTTCCCTGCTGCAGAAATGCCCAAGGCGTTTGCTTTGGCCTCTTACGATTACTCTTCCATGCTTCTGGCTGAAAATAAATTTTGTAATGCTGGAAGGGCAATCGTCTATGTGCCGTCAAGGAGTTGTTTGGTGCACTAGCTCGCTGTTGAAGTAGCGGGCTGCCTACTTTGGAGAGGTACTGCTATGGCGATGAAGCATTTAGAGGCAGACTGATTCGCAGTGATTTTATCCAACCGGCCGCTGCCTGCTTTTCTTTTCCTGCTGTTGCTCATCGGTGTATATTCTGGCTTCTATTCCAAACATGTGATGCTGGGTTTGGTCTGGGTCATTTCCCTTCCATCAAAGGTTTTTTTTTTGGGATAGGACCTGTTAATTTTTGTTTTTCAATTTGATGCTTGGGGCCAAGCCTTGCGGTTATGATTTTATACCAAGTCGGAAAAACATTTGGTGTTAAATCATAGTTTGTAAATTTTATTTTTATTTAATACAATTGACTTACTTACCAAAAAAAAAAGAGACTCCCGTATGTTCTCATTGTAATAAAACTGGACACATTGTGGATAAATGTTATCAATTGCATAGTTTTCCTCTTAACCACAAATTGTATGGCAAATCTGGCAACATGATACCTTTTGCCAATCTCTCGAGCTTCAAAAATCATACCAGTCAAGAAGGAGATGCAGATGACAGGGTAGCACTGACTAAAGCCCAATTCGACCAACTTATGGATTTAATTCAATCAAGAGATACGGCCAAGCCAAACCAATCCATATTTGACCCACTCATCGAGCAGCCAAAGGCTGCCAACATGACAAATACAGTCTCCTGTGTATCACCTTCTCATCAGCGTTCTAATAGCCAAAAGCACATTTAGATTCTGGATACTGGGGTCACAGATCATATGATATGTGATCCCTCTTTATATGTTCATAAAGTCTAAATTTTATATTCTGTTAATCTTCCGGATGGAAGTAAAGCATCTATTTCTCATATCGAAAATATTAAACTTACGAATAAAATGATATTGCAATCCTTCATTCTCTTTTAATCTAATTTCTGTAAAGCGACTAACTAAGGCCCTCCATTTCTGTATGTTTTTCTTTTCCAATATTTGTTTAATTCAGGATCTTACCTCTTGGACAACGATTGGGATGGGTGAAAAAAAAATAGGTTATATCATCTGAAGCATGCTGAAATACCTTCAAATACTCTGACTGCTTTTCTTCTCAAGAGTTCTCATCTAAACATGAAATCTTCCGTTTATTCTATCTTATCTCCAATTGATATTTGGCATTGTCGTTTAGGGCATATTTCTCATTCTAAACTTAAGCTAATTGATAATCCTCTTATAAAAGAATTAGTAAGTTCTATTAATAATAATCCTTGTTCTGTTTGTCACATGGCAAAACAACATCGTCTCCCCTTTCCTTCTAGTATCCATAAGTCATGTATCTTGTTTGAAATGATTTACTGTAATATATGGGGATCTTTCACTGTGGTATCTTATGAGGGTTACAAATATTTTCTCACTATCATTGATGACCTTTCTAGAAGCACATAGGTCTATCTTCTAAAACAAAAATCAGATACCAAACAATGCTTAGAGAATTTCTACGAACTTATTAAAACACAATTTGATGTTAAAATTAGAATCCTAAGAAGTGATAATGGGTCCAAATTTAACATGTGAGACTTTTACAGCAGAAGAGGCATAATTTACGAGAGGAGTTGTGTTGAAACTCCGTAACAAAATGGCATATTTGAACGTAAACATCAACATTTATTGAACGTTGCCAGGGCGATTAAATTTCAGTCCGAACTCCCCTTAAGATTTTGAAGTGATTGTATTCTTACAGCTACACACATCATCAATAGAACACCAAGCTCGTTATTAGACAATAGGACCCCATACGAGACTCTCTTTGGAGTCAAACCCAATTATGAAAATTTGAGAATATTTGGTTGCCTGTGTTTTGCTTCCACTATCTCTCATGGGCATACCAACTTTGATTCTAGAAGTAGAAAATATATTTTTCTAGACTATCTATTTGGAGTTAAAGGATACAAATTGATTAACCTGAATAATTATAGCATATTTTACTCATGAGATGTCATTTTTCATAAAGATATATTTCCTTTCCGAAATGATAACATTGATCACAACTCAAATACCCTATCCGATACATACCCATCAGAACAGCCCAATATTGTGCTTAACAATAAACAACTGTTCCAAACTCAACCAGAGCCGTCAAATTTGCATAACCCCTATCCTGTGGCTGAACCAATAGTTGAAGATAGTGCCAACATACCTACTGTCCCAGTTCAAAATCAGTCTAGTAAATATCCGGACCAATTAATAGACGATCATGCAGAACACAATATATTTACTGATACACCATCTCCCACAGCTAGTTAGATACCTGTTCGTAAAACTACTAGAGTTAGAAAGGTACCCGAATATTTAAAGGAATTTTATTACCATCAAGTGTCTCAGACTTCATTCACTCAATCAGAAATCCAGACTTCTCTTGGTAAACCATATCCTCTTATAAATTGTATCTCACATCAAAAATTATCCCCCATATTTAGTCATTTTTCATCTGCCATAATATTTCAGAGTAAACCACAAACATATGCTCAGACTATTCGTGATAAAAAATGGCGCAAAGCCATCGAGAGTGAATTAAATACGTTAGAACAAAATAAGACATGGATTATTACTAATCTACCCCTGGAAAGAACTATTGGATGCTGATATATCCTTAAATTAAAATTCAATCGTGATGGGAGCATTGAGAGGTATAAGTGTAGATTAGTAGTCAAAGGATATACACAACAAGAATGCATAGATTATCATGAAACGTTCACCCCTGTTGTCAAACTCACGACCGTGCGATGCCTCTTAGCCATGGCCGCCATCAAAGGGTGGCATTTACATCATTTTGATGTCAACAATGCCTTTTCACATGGCATTTTGGAGGAGAAAATTTATATGCAGAAACCTCCAGGCTCACTAAGGGAAAACTCAATCAAGTCTGTAAACTATTAAAAGGTATTTATGGCCTTAAACAGGCCTCTAGACAATTGTATTCTAAACTATCTACATCTCTCATTACTTTTGACTTCACACAATTTAAGGCTGATTATAACTTATTTACAAAAGAAGATGACAAATCCTTTATAATATTACTAATATATATTGATGTCATTATTGTAGCTAATAGTTGCTTGGATTTCATTGCCTCTATCAAATCATTTCTTGATAGTACATTCAAAATTAAAGATTTTGGTGCCTTACGATATTTCCTTGGCATAGAGGTCGTGCGATCCTCCAAAAGCATACATATTTGCCAAAGAAAATATGCCCTCGACATTCTCGCCGATTCCGGTACCCTTGGCTCTAAGCCTCTTAAATTCCCGATGGACCAAAATGTGAAGTTGAGTAAGGAGACCGGAACCATTCTACAATATCCGAGTGTTTACATAAGGCTAATTGGAAGGCTTTTTTATCTAACCGTGACATGACCCGATATTTGCTATGCAGTACATATTTTGAGTCAATTCATGACTCGACGAACTTCTAGCCATATGAATGCTGCCTATCACATTCTGCGATATCTCAAATTAAACCCAAGACAATGAATATTATTCTCTTTTACTTCTAACATCCAGCTTCGAGCTTTTTGTGATGCAAATTGGGATTCATGTCCTGACACTAGAAGATCCATTACCGGCTACTACATTTTCATTGGAGATTCATTTATCTCCTGAAAGTGCAAGAAACAGTCCATTGTTTCCCGCTCTTCAGTAGAAGCAGAATATCGATCCATGACTACTACATGCTGTGAATTATCTTGGCTACGTTACATTTTACTTGATTTACAGGTTTCACACTCTCATGCCGTTGATCTCCATTGCGATAATCAAGTTATTCTCCACATCTCAGCCAATCCTATTTTTCATGAACGCACCAAGCATATTGAGCTGGACTGTCATTTAGTTCGCAACAAGATTCAAGACGGAAGCATTCGCGCCCACCATATGACCACTCATAATCAACTTGCAAACATGTTTACCAAAATTCTACCCTCTCATCGTCTACAGCTTCATTTATCCAAGTTGGACATAGTCAACATATATTCTCCACCTTGTCGAGAAATAGTAGGAAATATAACATAATCAATATTTGTCAATATTTTTGTTTCTTTTCTTTCCCTGTATTTCCCTCTGTATATTTTCTTTCTTTTTCTTTCCATGTACATTTTAGCTTCGTATTTTGTATTTAAGTGTATGGTTGGGGGTTGTGTGTTAATATGATGAAATTAATAAAATACCTGGCATCCATTTCTTCATCATTTCACCGGCTTCTCTGCGTTCGCCTCTGCCATCACTCTTCCTCTCTGTTTTAGGTTTTGCCTCTGCCATCGCTCTTCCTCTCTGTTTTAGGTTTTGCTCAACGCAAAACTTTACACCTCACTCCAAGATCTTACGATTTTTCCTTTCGTAAAAGAATTCCCTTTGATTTCTTTCTTTAGCAATACAACACACTTTGCATTGTTAAATTTATATTAAACTGCGCACATACTGAGGTGCCACCGTCTCATTCAGGGGGCTTCCCGACAAATGAGAAGCATAAACTAACTGGCTTTGTTATATTTTATTAGAAATAATATAAGTTTTATGAAAATACTTATAAATAATTAAGAATAAAACCATTATAATATTTTTTTTTTCTTATTTTTGGAAAACAATATCAAGTCCAACCGTTGGATACCAAGACCAATTATGGGAACCTGCATAGAACGAGCTCCCCTTCAACGGGAGACCGGCTATTGTGCATACTATTCGAACTATTTTGCACAGACCACCCATCAAAAAACCCAAAAATATTCCGATCTAGCTAGTCCATGCATACAAAATCAATATACCAGTATTATTAAGAGCTGAGGGATCGGCAGCTGGAGCTATGATGCCGCTCTTTCCTAAAGCGTCTTTGATCTGGATCAAATCCACCTTCAGCAGCTCCATAGGCAGCCCAAGATGGGGTCGATGCCATATAATCCATGCTGTTGAAGGGCCTCCCAGAAAGCACCTGCATTAATAAACAATCAGAGAGACTTCAAGGAATTCATGAGACATATATCATATGAGCTGCCGTTACATGAACAAATCAATAAAATTGGGGTGGGTGCAGTTACCAACCAAATCATGGAACCTTTCATAGTCTATCCAGGTGCACCATTGGCCATTGACCTTAAACTTATCAGTCTTCGCCAAAAGCACACAGCATGAGTGGGCATGCTCACAAGCAACTTCATACTCCCCCTCACACTTGGATGCCAAGGCCTCTGAAAATGCTTTCACATCTGAATGCCAGGGCACATTCTCCATCGTCAACTTTGATGTAGCAGACCTGTCGAGATTTACTCTTCCCCGTCTGATTTGTGCACGTAATTTCAAAATTTATCAAACTTCTAGAGCACAAATAAAAAAACTTACGATCCACAATAGGTTACGCCTTTGATTTCGACAAGGTCAGGCTTCCCAATAGACAAGAGATTAAAATAAGCATCTACATCTTCTGTATTCCAGCCTTTAACTAATGTCAAGCGATAAACAGTTCTCTGCTGTTTCTCCTTGAGAGCCCTTAGCGAGTCCTGAATGGCATTTTTTTAGGAAAGAAATATACCCAAATAAGCAGAAACCAGGGCTAAATCAGAAGAAAGATCCAAGGTAAAATTATTAGGATCCTGCAATTCAGCTGAGACATGCAAAAATACAGTTCCATATCCATGGAAGAAGATCTGATTTAATTGCCCTCTACTTGGATGACCATAACCGTATTTCCAATAGTCTAAATGCAGCATGCAATGGCTGTCAGGAGACCATGTCACAGAATCCAAGACCCCTCCCCCCCCCTTCTGACAGTAAACCAAATATTCCAAGATTTGCCAGCAAGAAACCAAGAGTAAAATTACATTAGTAGGAATCCTAATCAAGCTGCCCCCCAAAGGGACTGTAGTCCATCTACCAAAAAAATATTTCTGGTGGAAACCAAAAATAAAGAGTAAAATGTTGAGAGTTGTTTAATAGGTCAAGGACAATTCAAGTGAAAAGACACCAATACATGTCTATGACTCCACCTAGGCATATCATTTCTAGTTTCTCCACTCAGAGAGGGAAAAATAATATTTTTGAATGTACTTCAGAGCATTTTTTATAATAATGTTGTTTCTAAAAATTATGTGCCGTTGTTGGTATATTTTGAAATATTTATCACACTAGTGTTTCTTGCCAAGTAGGATTTCTGAAACAACTTGGAATTCAAAGTCACTAAATCACATATCAGCAATTAGTCCAGAGATTATGACGTATGGTTGGAGAAGGATAATCTCATCTATAAGGTCCACAAATAAGCTTGAGATGCAGTTTCCCGATAATAAGCCCAGGACCATCCTAATAATAGCCACAGAAATCACAGTCCGGAGATTATATGCTCAATTTTATGTGTCCATCCCCTCATTGCACATTCAGAAGTTAATCAGGATTGTGTTGTCTCATCTATCCCTCACCCAATATTTAGAATTGATTGGATATTTCATAATTTGAATCTCAGTTCTAATAATATAGACATAATTCTTTTTTTATACGCATATGGGCAAAAAATGTTCAAATAGATTGTACACACATGCTTTTTTTTGACACTCAAATATGCCACATATAAACAAAATGTCTAATTTTCTAAATTATATCTTATCTATTGTAAATAATATATGTAAGTTCTAACATATCATTTTAACTTTAATTAATGAACTTCGGTTTGGTTTTTTCATCTAAAATTCCAAACACATATTAACAGACATCCAGCAAATTGAAATGAACGGAGGAAAAAAGGTAACGAGATCTAACATAGTGCTGCTGACATGCATTGTACATAATGTTAAATTTGATGCAACTAAACACAAGTCTCGGGAACAGTAGTCCCGAGATCTGCAAGACAAGGAATAATAATGTAGGCATGTATGTACATACGTATGCATGCATGCATGCATATATGTCTGTTTTAAGTAGAATATCAAGTTTTGTAATATATTAGATCTAATTATGTAACGTTATTCTTATATAATTTGAAACAGATGACATACAAAACATACAATAAATTCACAGACATACAATGAATTATCCACAAAAATCATGGGTATAATCATGAATCATTCAGTGGAGACATGAAAAGTTTGATGTGCCTCTAGGCTAACATAATTTATCCACAAATATCACGGACAGTCAGTCTAAAAATGCTCATGAATTATTTTTAGTGGAGAGAGGATGAAATGGCAGAAAAGATCATAAGATGCAATCCACAAATGCCTGTGAATCTCCATTGATGAAAAAGCTCAAAAGACAATTCCAGACAAGTCAAAGTCCCAAGACGTGTATGTCCTGAGATAAATCTTGGGAGTAGCAGCCCCATGAATGCAATTTTAGGAACAAACTCCTGTGGCATTTCAATTTTAAGTCATCTATCCACACCACAAATATACAGAGGAAACAAAATATCACACGCATTACTTTTCTCCAGTTCAATATACAGTTGTTCCATAAACTGATTTTCATGTTCTTTTACTTTATATTATAGTGAATCATAATCGTCCATAAACAGTACATTAGNTCTGGTCTTTATTCTTATCTCTACCCCTCTGTTTTCTATTCTTGTCTCTATCACTCTGATTTCTATTCTTATCTCTACTCATTTATTACTCTTCTCTCTACTTTTCTTCTCCCCCCTACATCAAGAACAGTTAACAAATTATGTCTTAATTGTTTATCAACATTAAATAATTCATAAATTTTCTTCTTTTTTTTTTTTACCTTAAATTGGTCAAATTTATGACTTAGTCTTCTGCATTTCCATCATATAATTGTTAATGGGTATGACATTTAACCCTTTTTCTCCTTACATTTGATTCCCTTTCCCCTTCCATTCCCAAAAATTGAATGAAACACATAGTAATGAGATTATGATATTCTTCCATGTCAATGGTCTACATTTATAAACATTCCTATAGATGAAAATAAAGTGACAAATCCCCATTCCTAACCTTTGACAAGTCACTCTTTCCTTTCATTATTACCAAACACCTAATGAATGATAAAACAACAACGAATAATAAACACCAACACATTAAGGCACCAATTCAACCTCCACACATCCGCCGAATAGCTTCCACCTCCCCAAAAATAATAAAACGTCATAAAGAACTTGACATATGAGGGAGCCTAAAATTTGCCATGCTGGTTTGAATAATGGATTGAATAATAAATAAGGGTGACTGACTCCACATTCCTAACCATTGACAAGGCACTCGTTCCTTTCCTCATTGCATAAACACATATTAAGGGAAACTCTAGTCCAAGAATGCACCTGTTCTACTGCCAAATATCCACCGAATAGTTTTCCTCCCTCTCCAAAAGCAACAAGATCTCATGATGAACTTGACATAGGATAAGGACTAAAATTTTCCAATGCCAATTTGTATAATTGATTGAGACTGGTAAATTTGGGTTAAGATCAGGAATAGAAAATACAGGCTCCAGAATTCATAGTAACTTACAAGAAATCGCTCCCAAAAATCCCCAAAGAGTGGTCTATCAATTGCCTTTAAACTCTCTTTTGATGCAGCATCCACGCTCACATACAACTGCATATGTCAAATAAGGGAAACAGGCTTTCAATATAGGAATCCATGCTCGCATACAACTCCATATGTCAAATAAGTGAAACAGGTTTTCAATTTAAAAATGAACCCCTATTAAGTTCCATGGATTCATTACCAATTTAATCAGCAACAATAAAGGCAAAAGTACCTGGGTCACCGGTTTCAACTTTTTAATCTTTTCTGGAAACTGTGCATTTGTCACGAGGAAAGTAGAAATTCGCCTCCGGTGCAACTCATCAATAAGAGTGTTAATCTCAGGATACATAATTGGCTCACCCACAAGAGATAATGCACAATGCCTGGGGCAAAGACCTTCTAATAGTAGCTCCTCTTTCACGCCTGCAACAATAAATACCACTTGGCACCCCCAAATGACGTGACTAAATGCAAACCTATCCACCTTAGGGAAAGAGGACAGCAATAGTTTTAAAATACCAGCAATATAGTGCAACGTTTACTGATTTCCACTTTATCAGATAGTCGTGTAAAAAACTTTATACATTTATACAATCTGGACAAATGAAAACTCAAAGAATGAAGAAATAAATTGATGGTTCTGTAGGCAAAATCAGTAACCCATCTGATCAGCTAAAAGCATTTCTGATATTAGTTTCGATGCTTGAAAACCAAGCAGTAAATCCCTCAACTAAGTAGACAAATTTGCAAGTAACCAGCATTAAGAATTCTCTTGTCACTTAGTGTTACTGTAATGCCAATTTTCGCTCACATTGTTACAATGGCTAACTCAATTTTAATAACACATGCAGTGTAGACACTACCAATACGATCACAACAAGTGAATTCTAGTTGTTTTTCCTTATTCATGACCAATTTTGCTCAAATTCTAATATTGTCACTAAATTTTTATATAATATGCAAAGTAGCTACTACTCTTGTATCATCAAAATACAAATACAAGAAAACCCAGCAACAATATATAACCAGCAACGTGCACAAAGAGAATATTTTAGTACTTTAGCTGGTAACATTGCAGATTCCAGAAGGTGCTTAGATTGCCCAATTTACACAATCCAGGGGTGTTGGACTTGAAAGCAATTGATAACATGAGCAAAGTAACTTACCTGGAACTCCTTTCATTTGTTTTATCATTTTAGTATGCAATTGTATTGCAGTATCAACAATCTCTAAAGGATCATCCAGTTTCCACTGCCAGCTCTTTCCGACAGGATTAGTGTGATGCCGCCAACAAAAGACACACTTATTGGCACATGCAAGACTTGGGGTTGCCTCCATGCATCTGTTTTAACAACAAACATAACAGTCAAGTCAATGATACAAAAGATAATAATATAGAAATATAGCTGTACTAGAGCTAAAAGACAAGCAACATTTTAAAGACCACAAATCTCAAAGTTAACCTCAGACAAAAGCCAAGATGACACTCACATGCGGTCTTTAATCAGCATACCATCAATCGAAGCCAACAATCAGTTGTTATGTCAACAAGACAACCTTATGGTGAAGATAACTTACCAAAAAAAAAACCTTATGATGAATTCATGGTCACATTGGCATAATAAAATGAAGGGAACAAAATAACAAGCTTTATAAATTATAGCATATATGGCCATATGATTCCTACCCTTTGTTATTTTCAATAAACTTCAAGTGTTTAAACAGATGGAGATGGAGAAGATTTCCATTTATGGCCTATTAAACAATGATCAAGAATTTACAGTCTGCAACAACTATAAATTCGCAAGATATTCACAACATCAGTCACGTGCTACTTTCTGTTGCATTGCAACAAATATAAACTTGGGAGATATTTGTGACATTATTTGCATGCTAAATTCTTCTGCTGTACTACTATTGCCAAAATGCAAAATATGTAATGGTGAGATATTGACACATTACATGGTGGTGACACAACTGACACATGATAGTACTGATAATATACAGATGGACTGAGAATCACTTGCATCAACACATAGATTAGGCCTTGCTGCTGTTAGCCGCTGTTACATAAATATATGATAATGTTTCATTGCTGTGATGCTAATGTATTGTTGAAATGAGCTGATGCAGTGAACGAAAGATGTATTGCTAAGAGATTGCATTTACATTCAGGCTGTTACTGAAGCCCAAGGCCTGAAGCTCAAGTCTGACAGTAGCACAGATCACAATCTATTATGTTTGTTTCATTTTTCTGTTTTCAGATAGATAGTGAGTTGAATTGTGGCTGTAATTACTTCGTGTAGTTAGAGAGATGTGGACAGAAGTCATCCTAACCAAACTATATAAGGATGAGTTATGTCTTAGGCATTCAATAAAATAATGAAAGCAAAAACTGAAAGCTTCATATTTCAGAACTTTCATCATCAGCTTTACACGATTCATACATACATCAATATTCTTAAAATCAAACATGGCTCAGCAGCCAGCAGCAAGAAAAGGAAGGCCTAGCTAACCTCAACGAGACTCATCTCACCATGCCCGCAAAGGCGATGCATGACATGGATAGGGAAGTTGTGTTTCACAATATCAACACATGAAGTTTTTTTTATATGATTCTGATTTTTGTATTAATTGTGTGAGGTTAATTTGAATATGAAACAATATTCAAGAATGGAAATTCAATTATTTCCCCCCTTCTTTCCATTTCATTGCATTTACAATTCCACTATATAAACCAAATAGCCCCTTAATTTACCCTTGAATATATGTGTTCATTTCTTTATTTACAACAATATATGTTCTATACATTGTATAACTAATGGAATAATTATTAAGTAATAATACCAAGAATTGGCTTTTTAAAGGTTTGATCACCTTGACTGACCAAATTTTTAATCTTTGCCACTTCTTTTCTATTTGTTTGATCACCTTGAAAGACCACATTTTTCCTCATTGCTACTTCTCTTTTTATTTTACAAATAATCATACTTAGAATCTCAGGGTACATAAGCACATGCCAGGTACCAGTCAGAGATGAAGGGACACACACACTATCATCTTGCTTTCGATGAGAACACTTGAGAAGGGGTTAAATGGAATTTGCAAGAAATGTCTTACACAAACTCGTGCTTTTAATCAGAAAACGTGAGAAAGTGATAAATGGAATTTGCAAGGAGTCTCCTCAGGAAAGATATCAAAACAGGAAAAACAAAATAACCAACATCAAAGTCTACCCTAGTAACCAAGCAGGACTAAAGGGAAGTAACCATAAAATATGGAACTATCAAAACTACTCAAGTATTCTAGTAATTTACATTTGATAACAAAAGGTGAAACGTTCTCCATGTGGACTACTTAGGGCATGCAACTAGCATCAAATCACAAGAAACTGCAAGCAACAAATTATGCCAAACATGGAAAATAGAAATTTAACAATGATGAATATCATTTAAACTGGAATAGAAATCACCTATGACTCTCAATTCCATAAAATGAGTGCTTGTAACAACCCCCACGGCCCCTAAGTTGAGACTTGGTCCATCTACAAAGTTTAACTCCACTGTGTGAACCAATTATTTTATAGCCCTGAAAGAATAACAGTGCCAATCAATGACCAGTTGACCACTAGTTATCAGAAGCTAATTTAATAATGAAAACAGGTTCCTACACAGTATTTTTCACTATAACTGATCCAGTCAACGTCCATAGTTCAGAATTAGGCATTATGTCGGAATATTACTAGTCCACAAATACCAAGATATGAGTCTTGCACACTAGGCCACCCTTAATCACTTCCAAGCTGTCCATGCTCAGATCAAAGAAGAAGTAGCTGCACAAAGAAAGCACATTGCAAGCCAAAAATACAAAGCCACTGTGTTTGCAAATGCTCATCATGTTTTTTGCTTTGATTATTTTTTTTTTTCTTTTTTATGGGGAGGGGTGTTAAAGCCAAATCTCTGTTGCCCGAATTACTCTGCACTTCTTAACACATGATTATAAAAACTATTTAGTTCTAATGAGAATTCTACAGGTCAACATGAGGAGTCAAGACTAGGTATCTTAACCAAATTTACATTATTAAGAAGCAATACAAATAGATGAATAACATTGGGCTGTAATTAACTATTTTAAGGTAAGTAAGGTTCGGAATAAGACAATCATGCACGGCAATGTCCCCAGCAGTCCACTCCAGCTGCTAGAGCCAAGCATATTTGAGGTGATAAAGGGAACAGGTTCAAGCTCACATTGCTCATCTCAGTTCCTCCCTTTCCCTCTATTGATCTTTTTTCCCAATCTTGTTTGATAAAAAACATATAAGAACGCTAGAAAAGCACTCTCCCATAGCATGATGAAGTTATATAAAGCAAGCAGTCTATGTGCTAGTAAATTTAGATACAGAAATTATAAGATTACCTGCTTCTCCAAATTCGCTCTTATAAGGGGCGTCACCATTTCTCTTTGACCATTCCTCACCACATTAACCTCGACGGTAGTCCTTGAATTCCTCGATGGCCCTTTTCCTGCAATGTCCTCTAGATCAACGATATCTAACTCCCCGGCATCTTCTCCCTCCTCATCATCATCAGACACATCAAAAGGCTCCGAATCCAAATCAACAGCCCCCCCTCTGCAAATATTCGCTGCATTCTCTGGCATTCCACCTTCCAAAATCAAGATCAATTTTTTAGCCCAAATATCAAACTCGGCGTCCAATTCACCTCCATTCACATCCGCTTCCCACAATTGCAACACCTCTTTTCCTCCCAATGCCTTCAATTTCTTCGAAAACCCCCTCGCCACCGCATTAAAACTCTCTCCATATGCGCTACTACCTACCCCAAAAACCGCAAATCTACAGTTACTAAGCAACAAGGAGCCTACTCTGAAATCATTGACGCTTTCCTCAAACCAATTTGCGAAGAAGACAGCACATGGAGGCGGCTTAGCATCCTCCCAAGTGCAAGTGACAATCAAGAGTAGGGTTTCTTTAGCTAGATCCTCAGGCTCGTAGTCCTTCACATCAACGAGATCAAAGATGAGATTGTTTGAAGCGAGAAGTCGGTGGAGACGATGAGCTAGGGTTTTACAAGTGCCAGTTTGACTGATGTAAAGAAGCTTAGGTTTTTTGGATAAGAGAGACAGATTGTTATGGCTTTGGGATGAAAGTCTGAGGGAACGGAGGCGGAGGGATTTGTAGAAGCAGTAGAAGGTAGTTGCAGAGAGCAAGGCAAGGAGGGTGACTCGGGATGAGAAAGAGGACGTGGACATAGTTATCAATGGCTGCTTTGATTTGGGGTATCAGGGGAACTGAGACGGTGATTTCGCATCGACGGGACGCTAGGGACAGCTTTCATGCCGCGGTTTTGCCCGGCTCCCGCAGTTGCAGCAGAGGTGGGGTTGACTGCGAACACCTTGTTCTGCTGTTCAAGCTTCCAACAACGTCCTCGTATTTGCAATGACCAAAATGGTGAAGTCCATTTTTATCGTTAATCGATTAAGTGGATTTGACGGACGCCTGAATGAATGGACTCAACCCGTGATTAATTAAAATAAAATTATTTTTTAACCACTATGTGGATAGTTGGAGATTATTTTATAATAATTTTTATCCCCATCCTTTTTAATTTTTTTCTATATTTATGTGGAAAAAGTCCATCATTTTGAGGACGATGAGGAGATGAAGAATAAGTGGAAGGAAAAAATATGTAAAATTCTTCTAAATTAGTAGGTTTTGATCACGTTTTTTTAAAAATAAAGTCAGTAGTTTAACTAAAATTTTAAAATTTTTTGCATATTTGTGGATTATGTTTTCTTTTATTGTATTTTTTGATTCTAGCATTCTCAATGATTTTATCCTCATTAGTATCATAACCATCTTTTGATTGTTTTCCTACGTGTTTTTTTTTTTTTTTCATTCTCTTAGGGCTTGTTAATGGTAGCTTTCGTACACTTCTTACAAAGCCATGAAATTTACATATCTAAAGATTTTTTAAAGCAGATTAATACTATAAAAATACGATTTCATAACTTTTTATGATGTTAGAGATATATGGAACTACAGTTCAAAATTTTAAAACTTTAAATAGCTATATTATACTACACAATATGTTTTGAAAATAATTTTTAGATTGTGTAGTTCTTCTCATAACCTTTTTACCAGTTCATTTTAATGATTTTTGGGTATGTGGATCAAAAGTTAAGGAGTCTTAAAAATTTAAGATTTAAACATTATTTCTAAAATATATATAAGGAAAAATATAAAGTGAATTTATGATGTGCTACGTTTTATAAGATAGTAATTCAAAACACAGTATTTTGATTTTCGAGCCCCTAAACACCACATGATAGACCTTGAATGGCTAGTGAAAGGAATGATGAAGTGACCCTACCCTACTTGGGCATGAATGGCATAATACTCGCTAAGGAATCAATGATTTGAAACATAAGTAAATACGAAACTTTCCCATGAAACAAAGTTTTATGGTTTGGCTTTTTTTTGCAATTCCGATAAGGTATTCTTAAGTAGAGTATCAATCTTTCTTAACTAATAAGAATGACTGGCACTCTACTTTGACATGATTTAAAGGTGGGGAACAAAACTGATACTCTACTCAAAAAAGATTAAGGCTATCTTTCATCTTTGATATATAGTGCCCCTATGTCGGCTGTTAACAGATCAGGCTTTGTTGGTTCAAGATTATTCCCTTTGGTCAATCTTTCTTGTCTCTACTGATTCCAATCGGTTGTTACAGAATAAGCAGCTTCGGCATTCATTCCGGAAGAAAACCCGAGCGGCAAGAGAGGAGCAGCACCCTAATTCCTATGTTATACCAGTTGGAAATCAACGTAAGGGGCTAGAGAAACTTGAGTAGTTTTGTGCGTGGGGGTTGAAAGGTTTAGGCTTACTCTTCTTTGGTAGTATGGTTTTGGATTTAGTGAACTGAATTCTATAATATATTAGTTAGTCAAGTAGTTGCATTGGATTATGAGTAACTAACTTTCTTTTTAGCAACGGTTAACAGACTTTCGATGAAGCTGCTTCTAGGCTTGTAGGCAAGGGCAGATAAGAACAAAATTTCCTTATCTTTCTATTAAAAAAAGACAAAAGAAAAAGAAAGGAAGTACAATACGACAGATTATGGATTTAGTAAAAATCGGCATAACCGTTTTAGAGGAATGGCCGAAGGGATCAATCCGAGACCGGGAATTCTAGATGGCGAGAATCAACAATAGAAGAGGAGTGGAACTATGATTTCATAATACTTTCTATTAAGTTAAGGTATTTCAATTAGTGCACTCTTAGTTCTGTTAAGAAATACTCTTTTTAATCAACTAGTACCAGTTTCAATTCAATCCAATCAGTCATTACTTACTGGAATGGGGGTAGGACCGTTCAGGTATATAGAAGGAGGTATGGGAGTCACATGGAGCTCTTCTTACTATTAGAGTAAGTCTTGCTAGCCTTTGAGGAATATCCACTCTTTCCTACTTTCCCATTCAGGTGCAGTTAGCTTTAAATGGATAGAAGTGAAGGCACTACATGGTTAGGGTAATGTGTGGACCTACAGTACAATAATTTTCATTGTTTTTTGAATAAAAAAATATTCATGCCAATCTAAATTTTCATTTCATTTTTATATTCTGTACCATTTCTTTTATTGATTATCTGAATTACATTTTTAGCTATCATACTTTTTGTCTTTCCTATTGCTTTACCCTTGATATTTACTTTTCATTTAGATATATCATTCTCTCTATCGGTGGTATACTCTACCGCACATATAAACTAGGATCTCGTCAACTTATTTATAGTAAAAAGAACCGGCTTTTGGGATTTTCAAGGAGTTTTATAGACATATTATCTAATTATGATATTTTCTCGAGCCGAGAAATAATAACACTTTTCATTTTTTTAGTTGTTTTTTCTCTAAGGAATGACACTATTATAGTATAACTTTTTTCCTATTACTAAAAGCCAATCCTTACCCAATGAGGGCAATAAAATCATTAACAGATTGACAAGAATCTTGGGGATGGTTAATTGGTTTGAATTGAGTAATGGATTGAGGACTTGGGACCTTCGGAATTAATTGAATCAATGTATTATTAATACCGTCAAAAAATTTCCTCTCCTGAAAAGTTTACTTAACCATATAGCACACAGAACACTCCACTACTTTCCATAATCTTTTTTCGGTAAAAAACAGTATGATACCCATCGTCTCGTGGAGCTCTGTAAGGACCCATGGGTATAATGATATCTCTAATTTCATCAATAGATATCCATCTCAACAATGACTCAACGTAGAGTTTAGGAAAATAACATAGTAGCACATGCCTTTTAGATAATGTTGCCTCCTCTACATACAAGTTTTGCAAGAAATCTAACACCATTTGCTTGAGCCCTTCATTATCAGACACCTACTCTCCATTTTCCTTTTGCAAGCTTTCCGTTTTATTCTTTTTCCTCCAAATTAGGGTGGACATGTAAAAGAATTTCGAGTTCCGATCACCAAACTTAATACACTTTGCTCTTGCTTTTTTAAACCACAAAATCTCTTCCTGGAGAAGCGTCTTGTTGAATTCAATTTTTAGCCTCTTTTCCAACCTTACTAAATGCCCTGAATCATCTCTAGCTCGACTCTTTTGAATTCCATCTAATTTGGCCATGATCCTTTTTTTCTTGAAATGTATGTTACTGAATATATTTTGATTCCATTCAGATACTTTAGCTGTAAAATGACTAAGATCTTCCATTAAAACCACATTAGTGTTCTAGTTTTCTCAAATAAAATTCTTAAACTCTTTGTATGTAAACCAGGCAGCTTGAAATCAAAACGGTTGAGAAGCAAAAGGGGGAGATCAAGATCCATTTGCGTCAACTAGTATTAGGTAGTGATTTGAGTATACCCTCGGTAATTGTCTCACAAATGCCTTCGGGTACAAATGATGCCATTCGGTATTAGCCAAGGCTCTATCCAAGCACACCTTAAATATATGGCTTTTCACCAACTTTCTTCCATCATGTGAATTTCAGGGTTACGAATCCTAAATCTATCAATCCAAAATCATCAATCCATCTAGCAAATTTCATGTATTTTCTCATGACATTGCTTGGCTTGAGCCTCCCCATTTATTGTTCAGGGATTTATAAGTGTTGAAATTACCCGCAAGCAGCCAAGGCTTACCAATTCAATCTGCCTCCTTCAACAAAGCTTCCCATAATTTATGTTTCAAAGCTTCAATAGGGCAATATTCCTCTGGATTAAATTCCAACATCATGTGAATCTATTGATGATTGCGAGATAGGATATTCACCTTCACCCTATCATCCCTCCAAAACACCCATATGCCCCCACTAAAACCCTGAGCCTCCACTCTAGTTGAAGCTCCAAATCCAATCCTAGAAGATGCGATATCAGCCCTCACCCCACTTATCTTAGTTTCAACCAAAACCATAATAACTGGGTCATGCAGGGAAACAAGATCACGTAAGACCAATTTGAAAGTATTCATTACCAGCTCCACGACAGTTCCATAAGAGTAGCTTCATTGATATAAATAGTTAAGATGAGAAAGCTACTAACCAGTAGGTCAAAGGACCACTCTTTACTTCCTATTGTTTTCATGCAGCTTGAGTAAAGCTATGTGTAACATCGATGGTACTAAGACCATCATTACCACTTCCAGGAGAGGAACTTGTGGGTTTAATCTCGAGTAACATTTGATCACCATCTTGTTACCCAATGGAGGGAGCGCCATAATGTAAGGAAGCTCATGTGGGTGCCCTTGTATTAGAATCACCATACTAAAGGTTAGGGATGAGGGGTGGGAGAAAGGATTAGGGTTATGGTAAGGTGGATGGGTCATGTTTTTAATATTAGGGTTCTTTGAAATTTCTTACTGCCCGTAATATTTTGGTTTTGATTGGCCATATTTGTTAAGAAAGAACTAATCAGAATGGAGGTTAGCTTTACTGCCTGTACTAGTACCTCAACAAGACAACCCTGGGCCATGTCAATGTCATTTGCAAGAACCACTACATATTTACTTGCTTTGACCTTCTAATTATCCTTTCGGGTTTCCTTTAGGATCATTATCTGCATGTATTCATTTAGGAGCTTTGCCATGATCATAAGATCTCTTTCCTGCCCTTTTGCTGTTTATTTATCTAATAGGTGCACGCTGATTTTGGTTAGAGGATTTGTCTTCCTCCTCGTCATTCCTATTGAGAGTCGAAAATATCAAACCCTCTGAGCTATTGATTAGGGTATCTCTTTTAATCACTGCTACAATAGCGCCTTTTGTCTTCCCAGCCTAGTTTTTCCTTCTTCATATATTTTTTGAACCATCATCCACTGGCCAAAATTTAAAATTGTTTCTAAAGCCAAGTTTTTTCCGCTCGAAATAGGTCGGGGTATCATCCTTCTCTGCCCCATTTAGGGCAATCCCTAGCGCTGCCACATGAAGATTGCAATCCTCCTCCTATGACCATACAACCACAGTGATAACATACATGGTGCGGCCCTTTGTATTCAATACATTTTATTCTCTTTCGAAATTAAAATTTTGCCAGTAGAGGTTTCCTTAAATCTACCTTAATGCAAAGACGTGCATACCATCCTCTATTTAACACAACAGTCCTATCCTCTCTCCAACCCTCATGAGGAACGGCGCATCAAAGTACTCAATGCTAAGCTCAGGAAAACGAACCCAAACTTCCAACGATCACATCTTCATCAAGAGTGAGCTTGCTCGTACTTATGAATTGCATACTGTATTGCTCCTCGGTACTAAAAGTGTAAGGATTTCCGCCTATTTGCCTTCCTCGATTGCAAGAGGAAGACCAATCGCTCTTACCCAACAGCTTTTATTTTCGGAATAGCCATCGCGTAACTACCGCGATTTGCTTACATGCTTGTTATAATAATTCCTTACTATCTTTGAGACTCTCTATGGATTCTTTATTCTGGGCTAGATAACCAAGTTAGTATACTAGCGGAGCTCTTGAAGGGGGAAGAAGCAAGGAGTAGTAAAAAGGCTTATCTATATCTATATCATTAGTCTCCCCCGAAGCCCCGCGACCGTTGCGACAGGTAGACCGTTTGAGAGCCTTGCAAGAGTTTCGAGAGTTAACGACAGGAGAGAGCGATTGAGAGACTTGATTACGACCGTTAGAGATTCGCCTTTGCGTATTGATACCGATACAAAGAGCAGATATTGGAAATTTCGGAATCTAGTAAGCAAGACAAAAAGTATGTTTTCAAGGGCAGTCTACTAATCGGTAAGCATTCCTTTAGGGCATTCATCCAATGTGGAATGTCTAGTGTCTACCGTACTTGATCAGTCAAGGTTGATTCCTCCTTTAAATAAGAGGAAATTCTCACTGTTAACATATGATTTCTCTTTCTCGCTTCTTTTCCTATTGGGATCACACTCTTACAGCTACAATCTCTCCGTTTTCAATCCAAGATCTTTCTTCCAATTCGTTAGCTTAGAAGGTTTACTTTCTTACTTTAAGCATTCATTAAAGCCTAAGAAGCTCCTTAGGACCCTGGTGATCTTTACGAATGAAGAGGTGGATGTGGATTCTTTGGCAAGATGGAAGGACAAGCGAACCCTTCCTCGAGTTAGGATTCAGATGAAAACCTAGAAGTAACTAGGATAAGAAAGACAAGCAATACAGGAAGGAAGAGATTCGATACTACAGAGCAATAGGAAAGAGACTATTATAGATTACCCGATGCGGGGGAAGAACACTCTTGAAACGAATCCCGTACAAGTAAGAATCCGGTATTTCCAATACTCGAATACGATTTCACCTTTGCTTGCTCTTCTTAGCGCTTTCTAAGAGATAGAGAGAACTGCCTAACTAATGAATTAATAAATGTTGGAAAAAAATCCCGACTTTTCTCAAACTTTTCTAAATAGGATATCCTCATGTCACACTATAGGAAAGTCGCAAGGTTTTTATTCGAGTTACGTGATATGTATCCTTTGGGGCAGGAAGATTGATAGACAGAGAAAGAGAGGGAAGGAAGGTTAAGGCAGGAAAAGGTATAAAGGCCAATTATGCGAGAATATAGGCTGATTATGCGAGAATAGCATAAGTGTGTTATTAGCATTTTAAAGGATTAAAAAGGTTTGGCAAGTAAACGAGGAATTTTTTACAGTAAGATAGAAAGCAGGCTAGTCTCCGAAAATGCCCCGGACCGTGTCGTTGGGAACAAGTAAGATTTTTCAGGGTAGAAGGCCTTTCCTTGAAAGCGAGAAGGACTCCGCTTACTCACCACATTTACGATAGCAGCCCGACTACCCTCGAAGGAAAGCAAAAATTGCTCTATATAGAGTGAGGAGAAGTACCTAACAGCACTTATGACAAATTTTCAGATAAATAAAAATATCACAGTATAGTTGCAGACAAGAAAGTCCCTATGATGTGAACTATGCTATGTTCGTTAAAGTCTAGGTTGCATCTTACTGAATGAGAAAATTCCATTCCCTTCAAATGGAGTTTGTGAGGAAAGACCCCACCTACTTTCTTCAAATGTATATCTAAGAAGTACATTGGGGCATAGCCAGATGATTTTATTTGATAGGAAGAGGAGGAGTTGAGAATTATGACTATCAAAATGAACATAGTCCTTCGAATATTTTCGAAATAGATTTTTCATTAATTTTTAAACATCTTTTTCATTTTTCTTTGTAGTGTGTTTTAGGACTGGGGCTTGACTTGGGTAGCTACTTTATTTGTTTCATTTGTAGACTGGATCGATTTGATCCTTTCTACCATGAATAATCTACCTGTTTTTGTCAAAGGCTATGGAAGCGATATTAGTCTTTCGCCACTTTCCAACCCTCAACTTTTCCCCCACTCCTGAGCCTGCCCCTCTACTGGATCAACAATCCTTGAATGAGGAACATAGTCGTCTTTGCTGGGTCACTACAAAAGTAATAAAGGCAGTGAAAGAACTAGCACGGGAAAAGGCTGAAATTGAGACTTTCCTCAAAGAACTTTTAAAAATTTTAAAAATAAAAGAAAAATCCAAAAGTAAACCTGTATAATCAACTCAAGTAAAATATTTTAGAATGTCTTAATGTCACAAACGTATCAAACTGGGTAATAAAAAATTAATGTACAAAATCTATTTCGCTAGATATATAAAAGAGTTAATTGGATAGCTGAGAATTAATTGGCCTTACATGAAGAAACTGTTAGGATCTTCCTCTATAAGTAACTATTTCTACGTGTTGGTCAAAAGATGTTTACCCGAAACTCTAGCTAAAGAAGTATAGAACTACATACAAAATGCTTGATTTTGACTCAGTTAAGTTGAACCAAATATGTAGGATAAAATAAAAGAATGAAGTTGGAAGACCCTAGCCTGCAGGTGTAAACAGTTAGTAAATATGAGTAAGCATGTCTTTGCTTTCCTTCCTGTATTATTCAATACCATAATCTGGTCTACAATGAAAGAAATTTTTTTACTTCTTTTTTTGCTAAATGAGAAGTTTTTTGAATTTAGCTCTTCTCCTAGTACTAATGAGTCATTTTTAAGGAATAGGAAATGAGCCAACCAAAAAGAAAGACCACCAAAAGTAACGACCACCAAGATATGTATAGTGATATGATCTTTTGATCACCCATTCTTGGAAAACTTTTTTTGATGGCTTTCACCTTATACACAGAAGATTAGATTGTTTGAATAATTAGTCTTATATACTTTGTTATGATCACCTTCTTTTTTTAGTAAGTAAAAAAAATAGAATTTATGGTTATAAAAACAAAAAGGCATGAATTGCACAAGAAGCTCCCTAAGGGGCCCCTCCCTGATAAGGAAAGAAACGAAAGAATCTCAATTTTATGACAAATCTGGTTCGATGGCTGTTCTCCACTAACCACAAGGATATAGGGACTCTATATTTCATCTTCGGTGCCATTGCTGGAGTGATGGGCACATGCTTTTCCGTACTGATTCGTATGGAATTAGCACGACCCGGCGATCAAATTCTTGGTGGAAATCATCAACTTTATAATGTTTTAATAACGGCTCACGCTTTTTTAATGATCTTTTTTATGGTTATGCCGGCGATGATAGGTGGATTTGGTAATTGGTTTGTTCCGATTCTGATAGGTGCACCTGACATGGCATTTCCACGATTAAATAATATTTCATTCTGGTTGTTGCCACCAAGTCTCTTGCTCCTATTAAGCTCAGCCTTAGTAGAAGTGGGTAGCGGCACTGGGTGGACGGTCTATCCGCCCTTAAGTGGTATTACCAGCCATTCTGGAGGAGCAGTTGATTTAGCAATTTTTAGTCTTCATCTATCTGGTGTTTCATCCATTTTAGGTTCTATCAATTTTATAACAACTATCTTCAACATGCGTGGACCTGGAATGACTATGCATAGATTACCCTTATTTGTGTGGTCCGTTCTAGTGACAGCATTCCTACTTTTATTATCACTTCCGGTACTGGCAGGGGCAATTACCATGTTATTAACCGATCGAAACTTTAATACAACCTTTTTTGATCCCGCTGGAGGGGGAGACCCCATATTATACCAGCATCTTTTTTGGTTCTTCGGTCATCCAGAGGTGTATATTCTCATTCTGCCTGGATTCGGTATCATAAGTCATATCGTTTCGACTTTTTCGGGAAAACCGGTCTTCGGGTATCTAGGCATGGTTTATGCCATGATCAGTATAGGTGTTCTTGGATTTCTTGTTTGGGCTCATCATATGTTTACTGTGGGCTTAGACGTTGATACCCGTGCCTACTTCACCGCAGCTACCATGATCATAGCTGTCCCCACTGGAATTAAAATCTTTAGTTGGATCGCTACCATGTGGGGGGGTTCGATACAATACAAAACACCCATGTTATTTGCTGTAGGGTTCATCTTTTTGTTCACCATAGGAGGACTCACTGGAATAGTCCTGGCTAATTCTGGGCTAGACATTGCTCTACATGATACTTATTATGTGGTTGCACATTTCCATTATGTACTTTCTATGGGAGCTGTTTTTGCTTTATTTGCAGGATTTTACTATTGGGTGGGTAAAATCTTTGGTCGGACATACCCTGAAACTTTAGGTCAAATCCATTTTTGGATCACTTTTTTCGGGGTTAATCTGACCTTCTTTCCCATGCATTTTTTAGGGCTTTCGGGTATGCCACGTCGCATTCCAGATTATCCAGATGCTTACGCTGGATGGAATGCCCTTAGCAGTTTTGGCTCTTATATATCCGTAGTTGGGATTTTTTGTTTCTTCGTGGTCGTAACAATCACTTTAAGCAGTGGAAAGAACAAAAGATGTGCTCCAAGTCCTTGGGCTGTTGAACAGAATTCAACCACACTGGAATGGATGGTACAAAGTCCTCCAGCTTTTCATACTTTTGGAGAACTTCCAGCTATCAAGGAGACGAAAAGCGAATATTTTTTAACCTCTGGTTTAAAAATGAAAAGCCCCGCTCCCTAAGGGGCCCCTCTCATCTAAGGAAAGAAACGAAAGAATCTCAATGAAGAGAAAACTTTCGATTTTGCAATACGGATCGGAGTTGAATCGAACCCAGCCAACTAATTATGAACCAAGCCAATGGATTGAAATTTCCATTTCGGAATCATCTCCATCTGAAATGAGTTGTTCAATAGAAGCCCCGAAACCATCTAACTCCAATACGAATAGTTACGATTCTGGCTCTGACAGCCAGACTTCTATTGAACAGGGGCATACTACAGCTTTTGATCTGCAAGAAGAAATAGAAAAAAAGATCTCCAATATCATGGAGAAGGATGGATATCCTCTTTCTAGTTCAGGGGATCATTATTCAACCGTTGGTCAATGGGTGCATAACGACAGTCAGAATGTAGAGTTTTTGCAATCTCTCAATAATGATCTCCTAGAAAAGGGATCCCAAAGTGAGACCTTTCAGTACGCGGTGGAGGTGTTTACACATGGTTTTGATTAGTTTTTTTTAGTTGATAGTTATTTATTGGTTTTTATTTTATTGCCGGAGCCCAAAGTCTTTTCCTTGCTTTTGAAAGGGTAAGGACCGTTGACTAGTCTCCGAATATGCTTGTTTGTTTGTCGTTGGGATTGAAATCTTATTTGCTCGTTCCAAATTTGAAGTACCATTTATGAACAGGAAAATACCTACTGATGCGAAATGTTTCCATTGTCTCCCAAGCCAGTTGTGAGTTTTGTGAGCCTAGGGATCAATCAACGGATAATGAAACACTTACAATGATTGGAATTAAAACTTTATACTTTCTATAGATACTCGGCCCTTATATGAAAGATACTTCCAATGATGGAGAGGTTATACTATACTATGATTGTATCTTTTCATTGTCAATTTTTAGAGAGCTGATTAACTCCTTTTAGAAAAAGAGATTCCCAAAATCAGAATGATTAAACTATTTCGGGTGCACTCGCTAATGTAATGTCTTCGCTTCAAAACTGATGGAATCCAAACTACCCATGCTACCAATCATCTTTCTATGTTATGTTATTGGAAATAGGTTAGGAATAAATTTTCTTTCTCTTGGTCAACACCTTTGACACCTGGACGTAGCCATCCGTCGTGTGATTCACTGGGTAACAAAAAGTAGCAATTAAAATAAAAGGAGTTCATTGGGATTATAGCAAATTGCTTTTTCCAGAGGTGTTGGTTCAAGCTTAACTCATGATAAGGGCTACCCTTTATCGTAAGATAATCTCGATATCTTCATTGAAAAATTAAAAATTTCTAAAATTTGACTTCACATCACAAATGAGGAATAGTTCTTAGCCAACTGTGACTGGCTTAATGAGCACATCACCTTTGGGCAATACTTTTTTGATCTGATCTCTCACTTGAAAAAAGATAGCCACTTATATTCTATATGCGATTTGGAGAGAGTGCTTTTTTCAAGGTAAGGCTAAGGTAAACAAGACCCTGAACAAGTAGTTCAATATCAAATTGTTTGAATGTGGCAATTTGAGAATGAACAGTACTTAGCCAATTATGTTGAGGAAAACTTTTAAACAAATGCAACAATATGATTTGAAAATGAACCAATTCAATCAAGTGCATATTCTGAGGCTAGTCATTTTTTAGGATTCTTTGTGCGAGGTATTGAGATAGATAAGAAGAAAGCATGGAAATTACTAAAACTCTTCCACTAAAAAAACAAAAAAAGGAACTACAAAGATTGATTTATCAGATTCATTTCTTGTGCTGATTTTTATCAAATCTCTTAGTAAAACTTTATCTATTGTCATCCTACTTAAACTAAAGGACTTAGAAGAGTTCATGTGGGACGCAGTGCACTAGTAAGTGTTTGATAAAATTAAGAAATATTTGACCAACATGCCTGTTTTGATGCCACAAAGGACTAGAGAGCTAACCAACAGGCCTGTTTTGATGCCACCAAGGGATGGAGAGCTCTTGAGATTGTACATATCAGCTTCACAAGATGAAATTGGATCATTCTTGGCATAGAAGAATGAGGAAGGAAAGGAACAAACGATTTAGTACCTAAGTCGCTTTATTAATTATTTAGAATTAAGAGGCAAGAAAAAATGACAATCAATTGAGAAGATGTGTTTGTGCCTGTATTTCACAGCGGTCAAACTTCGGCATTCTCAGTTACCGAGGCAAACGTCATGTAAGGGATAGAACCGATTTGATCCAACACATGTTATCGATACCATTTCTCCAACATCGGATTATGTGATGGACTGTATTTTTTGTTAAAAATTTAACAGAGTTTCATCTGTAATATGAACATCCGCCAATGTAAAACCTATACAAATTCCTGTGCCGCAACCACCATATACACACTACACATACACAGGATCCCAACTACCACAATGAATAATTGGTAGCACCGACAGCATAATTTTGAGTACAATGTCAGCTTAAACAAGATGTCAACTAGGTAGTCAAATATAACTGTAAAAGCCTGTGGAAGTACATATATCCATCATATATAGCGGAAACTAAATTACGTATTCAGTAATACCATACACGTATATCGATATACATGTGCGTATCAACATAATACAATGTACTCCATCACATATAAAAATCATAAACTAAGTCCTAAAAGCTCTTCAATGCATGATCCATAGCCTATCTTGCACCTAGATCTTACTCAGACTTGTCTGGAATAAGAGCGTGCTTATCTGGAATGAAGAAAGAAGTAATGGTGAGCTAAATACTCAGTAAGTGTAACATAAACAAAATAATAAGCAATATATTCAAATAGAATAGGAAATGGGATGGTAGCTATATGTAATGATGCATGACGATATGAAACATGATATAATGCACTTTTCAAATTACATTTATCTTTGTGGATCAGAGCCAATAAGCTTTACTATCTAAAAATATGGAAGAACGAGAAAAAGATCGTAATGTCTCACATGATCTAAGGTCATACGCTCCTATTTTAGACTCAAATGTGGGCCATCCACATACCATGCCTGTAGACAGGCCAAACACATATGGCCCCACGTCCGCCGGGGCCCAGGGGCAATCATCATCCTTCCACAGTAATATCCTAAGGCTTACCAAGAGTATCACCCACTACAACACGCGGCGAGGAAAATTCTTGAGTCTCCACTATAATATAAATGGCATATCAAGGGATATTACCCTCCGAAATAAAAACATGTAATCCTAATTTCATGATTTCTTATTTTTTGAAAGAAAGTCTACCAAACTTCTTTCACAAATTTCTACCTCTAGAAGAACAAATCATATGTATAACGAATGGTGGCCTTCCTACAAATACTTGCAAAATTTTTATCTTTCTTTCAAATTTAAGTTTTCTCATGATTTAATTTATATGCACGGATATCATAAAGTATAGGAAAGAATAGAAATTCTTACCACCAAGAGACAAACGTTACTTTAGAGACTTCCAGATAACATTTTCTTCACAAGTGGATCACCATAATATTTTCGAACTATACAATTGAATATTTACAATTATATATAATTAAATACCAAATTAAACAAAGTGGACTTATATAAAAATCCCCCAAAACTCAGGTGAACAGTGCTGGCACTGGTTTTAGGGTTCTCAGTCACACAAAACGGGTTAAAACTTGGAAATCGAATACACAACTGATAAATACACATATTCAAGACATGGATAATTTCTAATGAAAGCCAAATCATGCATTATTTACCATAATTTTGGGTATAAACAAAGGGGCGCAGGTTTAGGGTTTCGGGTATGAAAAACTATACAAATCTCACCAATCAGACATGAAATCGAAATATATACATGCAAGGGTCCCGGGTAAAATAAAATAACAGTTAAATCAGGTATCGAAACGAGAATACTAGAAGAAAACGAGATGAACGTGTGAGAGAATGAGAGAAAAGGGTATAAGAATACTTACATCGATCCGATCTACCACTTTTCTAACTAACTCTCGAACGGAATTAGACTCGTGGGCTTTGATCTCCACCTCTTCTCTCTAGTTCTTCGCGCTCTCTCTCTAGGGTTTGGATCCACTGCAGAAATGAAATTCGAAAAGCCAAACTTGGCCTTTAAAATGGACTGGCGCTCGAGCACCACTCAAGCAAGTAGCAGGCGCGGGCGCACTGCCCCCCTTCGCTCAAGTACCGGCGACGAGCTTCGGGCACGGTGTTACTGCTTCTGGCGCCTGTCTGTCGTGTTCAAGTGCACGGCAGGCGCTAGGCTGTTGGGCAAGGCACTAGCAAGCAACATCCTAGTTTTCTCCTATTTTACTTTCGAAACATAATTTCCCATATATTTTAAGCCTAGTTTTAATTATATCAATTTTAATATATTGTGATTACCGTAACTTAGAACCCAAATCCTATTTATGAATTAATATTTTGAGATTATAATGTCAGTTTCAAATTCAACCAGTTTCGAGTCTTCAGGCCTATCGATCTAACTTCTCCTGTATCCTTAGACCTTAACCCACTTATATTAATATAATTACTCATATTTACTATGTTTCAAAAATTGGTATATTACAACTTTCCCCCACTTATAGAAATTTCGTCCGCAAAATTTAACGAACCTCAAAACTTAATAATAGGAGATAGTCCTTCCACATTTCACTTCCACGTTCCCAAATCACATCCTTGATGTGATGATATTTCCTAAAGAACCTTAATCATTTGAATCTTTCTGATTCTCAACATCTAATACTTTTTATCTAAAATCAAGATTAAAACCTTACCACAAGACAATTTCCTAACCTCCTACAATGACTTAACCTGATCACAAACCCACGTTCTCAATCATCGGTACATGAGAGATATTGCAATAATCCACCCAAATTCAAAGGTAAGTCCAATTATTGACTATCTCTCCGACTTAATACAAAATCAAAAACGAACCAATGGGCTCTCACCTTGATACCTCCTAGGCCTCAAGAATGATTATCCACTTGAAACTTTAATCCAATTCTGAAATTTCTAGGCTAGGAGCCCACATGCTTATACTGCGCCACTCTGATTGACCATTTATTAGGGCATTAAGAATCCTTTTACAGCATATAACTATTGATTCATATCGAACACCCAATTTATCCAGTAGTTAGAAACCTAAGGAAAATCCCAATGATACTAATACAACTAAGGCAAAACCTAAAATCATCATATTACAATAACCTAGAGAACACAATTGAAGTAGTCATCTAGAAATTTCGATACTGACACAAGTTACCACCAAAATCTCAAAACTTGAATACTTAGAAATTCATCATTTCGTCGGCATACTAATGAGCCAACTTATTTTATCCAAACATATCATCCAAATTATAATGAATGGGCTATCCTAGTTTGCCAATTTCACAATTAACCAAATGGTACCCCTAATTCTTGCTATCCTAACAACCTCAAAATTGAAATGGTGAGGGTTTCTCATCTCATAATTCTATGACTTCACTACTAAAAAGGCAACTCTCCTTCCAAAAACCAAAGACAGAGCACCCCCTTCGCTAAGATATTAGGAGCTACTCGAGATTCACCCTACAATAACTCCTATGATATACCAAAGCAATACCTAGTCTAAAGAATCCCAACATCCAATTACCAGCAAAAATATACACTTTTTTGAAGGACACTGAGATTTATAACCTCAATATTCAGAATACAAATCTTTTCCCCAAAAGCAAAATGTTCACCTATTCGAACATTAAGATTTGCCTGTAATTTACTTCCCAGAGTTTTAACAACTTCCTCAACATGAAATGTCCATCAATAGTAACTCATCACCCAAAACATTAGCAATAATATTCTTCTTGGCTGACGAGACAATGCGTAAGTATAATCCTTCAACAACCTTACTAACTTATGCTATTACTTGATCGTCTCTTCCAGGCTGACACCGAAACTCACTACTACGGTCTTTAAGCAGATTTCATCTGCCTACACTACCGAGTAACCATCTCTCCCTGCAAGACAACTTCTTAGTCCCTCAGGATTAATTAGACAATAACCACATCCTTTGACAAAATCTATAAACCCTCAAAGCGACGACTCCAAATGCGAACTCCAAATCACAGTTGAAGCAATCTTGATCATGGGTTTCTCCCCCACTTATTAAAAGGGGTAACCACCCACTAATGATGCAGGAAAAGCATAATCCTAAACCTTCCTCAAAAGTACTTTATTCTACCGCAACATACTTGATCCATCAGAGATTAACCCAAACGATAGGATCGATAATCTACCATTTAATCCTAGAAGGTTATCCCCACATATCCTATTCCTATGGGTACCAATCACTTCTAAGACATGCGCTCAGCAGACATTGTAAATCTTCAAAGGACACTTAATGAATATCTTATTAGATTTAACTGTGATTAAGAAACTTGCGTATCCATGCGACATTGATCAGTCTTTCTTCAATTAACTACTCTTAAATCTCTACAAGACCACCTCATGCAACCAAAAGATTTACATGCCTAAAACAACATCTTCCCTTACTGAGCCTCACACTCCAGCCTCAATCAAACATACCTCTAACGACCTTCCTAAACCATGACACAGTCCTCAAACGAAGTTCACACTTCCTATGATTCCTTGGATTCTTTAACGATGACATCACAATAATGGTCCAAACATGGTCGTAAGATTCAACCCATAAAATTCACAGAAATACTAACGAATCTATAAACCCAAACAGCATCTGATCAATGCTTCCTTGATTCTATTCAGAATCCTCAAGAATATTGGTGCTATCTCTGGCACAACCTTGGATAGCTTATCAGAGACAAATCAGGCACATCTTCTCTTCTAAGGAACATCCTCGATTGCTTACATAGCCAACACTTCTTAGTGACCACAAGACAACTCCCAGTTGTGGTCTCACCTCATGACATAAATTGGACACAAATCCTTATTAGATGATTCGCAGGTACAGCGATACTAATTTCCTGATATTTCAATCAACTCTGCCTTATAGTCAAATTTCACAATTAGATTACAAGGCATAGTGTTCTTATCGACACAATTCATACCTACAGACCCAAAGAAATGTCCTAGACCTCAATACCGTTAGTATCAAACCTCGATCCTTAGATAAACGAATAACTTAGGAAACACAAACAAAATATAAGTATTCAGAATCCCAAAATAATACATATAGTGAAATGCCAAGATTTGGAAATTTTTCCTTCCACCATGGTAGACAACACCTCAATACTAATGCCATCACCACGGAATCTTGATCCAATGCACTAAACTACTTCTCCATCTGACCCGAGGAATATAGACAATCCCTAATTATGCGGTCGAACTATCCACAATTGAGACATGCTCCCAAAATCCCATCAAAATAGAATATTCATCCATAGAGCGTCCAAATCATATCCTATAGTATTTCTTTATCCTCGAGAGCCATGACTCTTTTCACGTCAATCACTCGAGATCGAGTTCACCTTCTATCTTATATGGGGTAATATTACCTTATCATCTTCCGAACATTGGATCGCCGTCAACACCATCTTAATTTTCAAGATTTATATCTCAACCCCTATAGGATCCGAGCTACCCAAAAGTCTAGGCACTTAATCATTACTAAATCGATTATAAATCAACATCCTTAGATCATTTTACCAAAATTAACTCTAAGTTATACTAACCCCCAAGCCATCAATTTCACCTTGTTCTTCACGCCCGATCATCATATTCAAGCATCCCTTCTTAGAAAATTACTAACCTGAGGATCTCAACCCAAAGTCGATCAATCCTAAACTTCAAACTAAAATTGACTATTTAGGCATCGAATCAACGTTGGTGTACTCAAACACTAGCTTGGCATCGATACCANATGGAGAAGGATGGATATCCTCTTTCTAGTTCAGGGGATCATTATTCAACCGTTGGTCAATGGGTGCATAACGACAGTCAGAATGTAGAGTTTTTGCAATCTCTCAATAATGATCTCCTAGAAAAGGGATCCCAAAGTGAGACCTTTCAGTACGCGGTGGAGGTGTTTACACACTTTTTTGGTTAGGTTTTTTTTAGTTAATGGTTATTTATTGGTTTTTTGATTTATTGCTGGGGCCCGAAGTCCTTTCCATGCTTTTGAAAGGGTAAGGGCCGCGGGCTAGTCCCCGAAAATGCCCGTTCGTTTGTCGTTGGGGTTAAAATCTTATTTGCTCGTTCCAAGTTCGAAGTACCATTTATGAACAGGAAGATGCCTATTGATGAGAAAGGTTTCCATTGTCTCCCAAGCCAGTTGTGAGCTTTGTGAGCCTAGGGATCAATCGACGGATAATGTAGCACTTACAGTGGCTGGAATGAAAACTTTATGCTTTCTATAGATACCCGGCCCCTGTCCGGAAGATGCTTCCTATGATGGAGAGGTTATACTATACTACGATTGCATCTTTTCACTGCCAATTTTTAGAGAGCGGAGCGACTCCTTCTTTTAGAAAAAGAGGTTCCCGAAATCAGGATGTTTAAGCTGCTTCGGGCGCGCCCGCTAATGTAATGTCTCCGCTTCGGAACTGATGGAATCCAAATTACCCATGCCGCCAATCATCTTTCTATGTTATGTTATTGGAAATAGGTTAGGAATAAATTTCCTTTCTCTTGGTCGGCGCCTCCGACCCCCGGACGTAGCCATCCGCCGCGTGGTTCACCGGGCAACAAAAAGTAGCGATTAGAATAAAGGGAGTTCGCTGGGATTGTAGCGAATTTCTTTTTCCAGAGGTGTTGGTTCGAGTCCAACTCGTGACAAGGGGCTACCCTTTATCTTAAGATAATCTCGATATCTTCACTGAAAAAAAAATTGGAAATTTTCGAAATTCGGCTTCACATCACAAGTGAGGAATGGTTCTTAGCCAACGGTGACCGGCTCAATGAGCACAGCACCTTTGGGCGATGCTTTTTCGATCCGATCTCTCACTTGAAGAAAGATAGCCACTTCTATTCTATATGCAATTTGGAGAGAGTGCTTTTTTCAGGGTAAGGCTAAGGTAAACAAGACCCCAGACGGGTAGTTCAACATCAAATTGTTTGAATGCGGCAGCCTGAAGATGAACAGCACTTGGCCAATTTTGTTAAGGAAGACTTTCGAACGAATGCGACAACATGATTTGAAAATGAACCTATTCAATCAAGTGCGCATTCGGAGGCTGGTCATTTTTTAGGATTTTTTGTGCGAGGTATTGAGATAGATAAGAAGAAAGCACGAGCAATTACTGAAGCTCCTCCGCTAAAAAAACAAAAAAAAGGAACTGCAGAGATTGATCGACCAGATTCATTTCTTGCGCCGATTTTTATCAAATCTCTTAGTAAAACTTCAACCATTGTCTTCCTGCTTAAACTAAAGGACTCAGAAGAGTTCGTGTGGGAGGAAGTGCACTAGTAAACGTTCGATGAAATTAAGAAATATCTGACCAACAGGCCTGTTTTGATGCCACCAAGGGATGGANTATTATATATGAACAACTATGGATATGTTTTTCATTCACATCTTGATTGTCTCTTGTTAAATTGTGGCATGATGATTGCATGGCCCATCATACAATTTAAATTGACAAGCGTAATCCTGAGCGCCTGCATAGATCTGGCTTCTACAGGATTGCATCTCTCAATCGTATACACTTAAAACTAGCACCTCATGACAGTTCTGGTAAAGTGGTGGACACCGGAGACCCACAAATTTAACTTAAGCATGCATGAATATACCATAATGATCCCGGATGTTTCCATTAAAACTGGAAGATCGGTTGATGGTTATGCAATCAGCAGTTATATGCTGCTGCATGGCTAGAGAGAGTTTGTGAAGAACTATGTTGGGTATTGTACCCCCAGAAGCTGTCATTAAAGCGCACCAAATAAAACATCAGTGGATCATTGAAAATTTTAGTGTTCTGCCCAATAACACGGATATATACCACTGATTGTGATGATGTGCAGGGATTCTTCAACGATTAGGAGTTGATATTTGCATACAAAAATCTGCCAATTGCATCCGATAATGTTTCTCCAACTGTTAGAGGATTTCAACAAGACAAATTATTATAATTCTTGGAGGGAGGGAGTTGAATAACAGGGATCAACGTGAAATGACTTGCATGACATTACAAAGAGCTGTCTAGAGCCAAGAAACCTAGAGCAAGAGATGTTGGGGGTGCCTTATTTATTTTCCAGACTTACGCATGAGATAAAATATCTTTATATTGCGCCTAACCCTATCCAACACAATGTTAGTCTACATGCACTGCATGGATTCAGGTATGATGTAAAGTTTTTAAAAAAAATTACTGTCATGCTAGTAACTATTTTCGTACTCCAACATGCCCCAGGTGGACAAATATTATGTCCAGGAAGAAGAATCAACAAATGTGCACAGGTAATATTGTCAGGCCCTAAATGAACAACACGTGTTAAGGAAGAAACTGAGGTAATTGGTTGACATATAATGAAGTAAACAACTGTTATATGCTCATTTTCATTGTACTGTCCTTGTATTTGTGTGACACCTTAAACACAAGTCATTCTACAATATTTTACCGAGTACTTTTTCAACAGTCACCAATATTAATATGCATTCACATTAATGTATTTTATCAACACACATGCTAACACATCAAAATATGGGCTGACAGAGTGGAGGAAAATATCTGTGTTACGGTTCAATGACACTGAGGTCAAACAAATATCAAATGAGAATAGTTAAAGCACGAGATGATACAGACCTATGAAAGAGTTGATGTCAGACAAGAAGCCCAGGAGGATATGGTGGAGCCTTTAAAATGTCTCAGTCTCAAGATGGTAGGAGATGGCATGGATTATCTGCCGTGTGCAAGGAAATGGAGGTGGATGATGCCGATGAAGATGCAACACCAATACCCCACCGTAGTATTCTACCGAATAAGGATCATCATCTACGATGGTATCAGAAAAGATGTTCAGTCACCTTTAGTGATGGAGCCAATCAAATGTGTGGATTTGAAAAGTTTGTTGGGTATGGACTGTCAAACATTACCACCACAACTCAATTTCGCTCAACTGAGCATCAATTGCTTCACCACTAAAATTTCTGGCAGTTCCAAATTGACCTTTTTCCTCATATTGAATATCTGGATGGGTTGGTCGTGGATAATATTGTAGTGTGCCATTGGTGTACATTGTTGACTTGATCATCTTTTATAAATTTCTAATATAACATTAGAATTATTTTATTCCTGAATTTCAGGCTAAGTCATTGTTTGTATGTTTTTCATAATAACTCTTTTCAAAGTACAGGCCTCTTGTGGAATAGAATATTGACTTAGTCGTTTAGGATTTTTTTTTTCTAATAGATCTTGAGTTTTCTTCTAAGGTAATTGAATAGTAGTTATTTCTTTAGTTGATAAATTATGGAGTATGCTAATAGGTTGAGATATGTTATGTGGAAATTAAGTAGGAACCTTATTTCATAAATCGGTTTCTACATATTCTAATTGTTTTGAAAAGGTATATAAATTTTGCTTTTGAAAATTATTTTTTTCATATATTTTCTTAATATCATCGAAATTTGCTGAAACTGTTTTGGCGCAGCTAGATCCTATTTTGAAAGGGGTTACAGTAATTGTTTTATCATCCATATCTATTTTGAGTGAGGCTAGAAGTGAATGTGCGGAAGTGACTACATGTCCAGATGTACTTAACCATGGAGTAGTTACTTTAGTATTGACATTTACTTTATGTTGGTCTGATAGTTTCAAATTGCATTTGCATATGGCATAAACCATTCGAAAAATGGAATATATATTAGTAATGCGTTCATCGTTTTTTTTTCCCCCATTGGTCATGATAAGTTCAATTTGTGGTTTTTGTGAATTTTTAAAAATACCATTTTCTTAATGTCTTATTATCTTCTAAATGAATTCTTTTCTTAAATATTCCACATTTGGAATGAATTCCTCTTCTTCATCCATATAAATAACAGTTATGGATTGCATGTCAGAATACATTGGAGATTAGGATGTGTTGTCGAGAAATTCTGGAATTGGATTTCTGTGTTGAACTTTTCTTACATGACAAGATATTGATTGAAATTGAATACAAGTTAATAATCGTCTAGATGCATCTTATTCAGATGCCAAGTTTGAGGGTTGGTTTGAAGAATTAGAAATTATTGATCTAATTAAATTAGTTGGTTGATTTGGTCGAAAATTTAAAATAATTCGTCCTTCTAGAGTTTCAATAATATTTAAAAACTCTCTACGCAATGTGTCGCCGAATCTGTGGAACATCAATTTGCCAAGAATCAGGCAAAATGATTTCATTCCATTTGAGTATTGGTGCCGAAAAATCGACAGTACCAATGGGACTACCGACACTGATACCAGTATTGTCATGGTTGGAAAGTGATCAATAGTTTTTGGTACTTGTTCCAGTACCATCTTTTGGATAAAAAGGATACGCTAGCAGAACTAGAATTACCGGCAGTACCAACGGTACCACCGGAGGAACAGTCATATTTTAGTTTTTCAAATAAATATCAAAATAACTTCATTTTGACTTTTTTTAAAAAATCAAAACAACGTTATTTTAATAATAAGTAACTCCTTTTAAAAATAATAGGAACTCTCTCCCTCTCTCTCTCTCTGTGCCATCTTTATTCTTTAATTTTTATTATCTTTATTGAAGGTTAAGGCCGGCAAACTCAACTCTACAAAACAGATACTAATCTAAATCATAATTTGTTTTGAATATAAACTCTAATTAAATTCGTTTGTAGAAGTTCTTACTTGTCTAAATCATTACAGTTGTAAAAATATGTATTTTTTTTAAGAATTAAAGTCGAACAATTTATAACTTATAATTATATTTTTGTTAGCAATACTAATGTGCTCAGCGATACCCAAGAAATGGTATCGCCCCAAATGGATATTGCATAGAACCGGCATATTGGTACTGGTAGCGCAACCATTTCATTTGTCCCGCTTATATGATGATACTGGTATCGGTTTTTGTGGTACTAGACCTGTTAGTACCACGCTACACTCCTATACTTGAATAACTTAGTTGTGGCATGTTTTGCATCTGATGTTAAGACAATAGTTTCTCTTGCATAAGTTTGAATTGAATATTTTGGATTAAATTGTATTGTCAATAAGTTAAAATAAAATCGATAGACGATAAAAAATCCTCTTCTATCCTCTTATTCGACTAATACTAGAATATATACGATAAGCATTAATGTGTTGAGTATGGTTGGATCTCATAAATCTACTAAAACGTTCGGAGCACAATTGAAATATATTAGACCAGTACATAAATTAGATTGAACTACTTACCAAAAAAAATAAATAAATTAGATTGAACTATAGCTAAAATAAAATATTTCTATTTTAATAATGTTTGATCTTTTAAACATAATATTGCCGGAATATCTATTCCTAATTTGGTTAAAGGTTTGATTGCAATTTAAATTAATCCATAGTGTAAGTAATTATATCATTTTTGTCTAAATTTGTCAATTAATAAGAATGACAAAAGCCTAATTTCTTCAAATTCATTTTTAATTGAAATTGTTTGTTCATGATTTCCCACTTCTACATCCAATTAAAGTTTGTAATATTCATACCTTTAAATCCACTACAATTCACAAACAGATTATCTTAATTCATAAAAAAGAATCTTGTATTGGATATTTGCAAGAAGAGATTGAAATAAAAACAATAGAACAATAATTATAGGATTCAACTATCGAACTTAAAATAAAACATTTACCACAACTCTTTGAAAACTAAGTATCTGCTAATATTTCCAATGCATTTTGGGACAGGGAAAAAAAATCAAGTTAACCTACAATATAAATCAGATTTTAATGAAAAACAAATCTTAACTAAGGCTCAACCTATTCAAATGAACTCTAAATTAATAAAATCGTATCAGAAAGAAATTCAAACTCTATTCTACAAAAAATTAATTAGGTCATCCAAGTGCCCTTGGAGTTACTTTGCTTTTTATGTCATGGAGCAAGCAGAATTTGAATGAGGTCTCCCAAGATTAATTATCAATTATAAACCTTTGATCAAAGTTCTTTAATGGATTCAATATCCAATCCTAATAAAAAAACTTAATAGGAAGACTTAATAATGTCAACATCTTTTCTAGATTTGATATGAAAAGTAGTTTCTGGCAAGTTCAAATCAACGTAAAAGATAGATGCAAAATTCTGTTTGAAGTACCATTTGAACATTACAAAAGAAACATATTACCATTTGAACTTAAAAATGCACCTTCTGAATTCCTCTATGTTATAAATAATATACTCAATCAATACACTAGTTCATCATAGTCTATATAGATGATGTTCTAGTGTTTTTAAAATCTATCAATTAACATTTCAAATATTTACATCAATTTTTTAGTATCGTTGAACAAAATGGGTTAATTGTTTCCATATCAAAAATGAAATTATTCCAAGCTAAGGTAAGATTCTTAGGATTTAATATTTATCAAAAAAATATTTCTCCCATTCAAAGAGTAATTGAATTCGCCCACAATTTTCCAAATGATTTATGAGATAAAAACCAACTTCAACCCCTTTATAGGATGTCCAATTATGTGTTTGATTTTATTCCAAATCTTAGAAAAAATATGTGACCTATCATTTAATGACTACCGAAAAAATATCCCGGCATGGATGGACCAATATACTCAAATTATTTAACAATTAAAATTACAAGTTAAAACCCTCCGTGTCTAGGAATTCCACATCCTCATGCATTCATTATTATAGATAGATGCATTAGATGTAGGATATGAAGGTATACTAAAACAAAAATTAGCCCCTAATAAAACAGAACAAATAGTTAGATTTTATTTCGGACTAAGGCTTGGTTCACAAAAAATTATTCAACAACTAAAAAGAAATTTTTATTAGTTGTTTTATTTATTTTTAAATTTCAAGATATTTTATAAAATAAAATATTTTTATTAAAAAATTGTTTGTAAAGCAGCAAATGATGTTTCACAAAAAAGTGTTCAAAACTTAGTTTCAAAACACATTTTTACCCATTGGCAAACTAATCTATTTGTTTTTACTTTTCATACTGAATCTGCTAATGGAGAATCAAATTCTTTGGCCGATTTCTTACCCAGAGAATTACTCCGAGGCAGGAAGATGCCACCCAGGAAAGACAAGCAAAGCCCTCCTCAATTCAAAGCACCACTCTAGCACAAAAGTAAACATCCAAGGATCATGAACTTTCAACTACAACAACATCCTTCATATCCCTCTATTCGAGTCCCCGTAACATATCACTATGTGACTCTACAGGTTTATCCTTCCTTATCATTCAAAAATGATATTCAAACACCAATTTCTCAAAAACCAACTTCATCCACAACAACCCAACCTGAACCAGTTACTGAAAAATCTCCGTCAAACCTATAGTATAACATGTATCATTGACTGCATATTCAACCACTCCCCCAGCCAAAGAACTCAATGCAGTTACAAACCAGATGTTTTTGGACACCTGCCTATTCAACAGAGACAACCCAAACAAGAATCAAACTTTTTATGAACTAATCCTTGTTGATACTAGATCAGTGGAATTTAAGCACCACCGAAATCCTGATAATTCCATCTCATATTCAATGTGTACAGAGTTGGGGATGATTAAAAGAGAATTTTAAAACTCTAACCTTAACATGGAATAATTTCATTTTGAGGCGGAAATAACTAACTCATTTTGCTTAATTATATTTAAAATTTGATGTAACTGTTTAAGATATTTATCAATAGATTTTGAAAACTCTAGAACATCATCTATAAAGACTATGATAAAATTAGTGTATTGAGTGAATATGTCAATTCATAATATTCAGGAATTCAGAAGGTGCATTTTTAAGTCTAAATTACATTACATTCCATTCGTAATATCCAACTTATACTATAAATGCAGTTTTGTATTAATCTTGTTCATTGATTTCAATTTGCCAGAAACCACTTATAATATCAAATTTAGAAAAGATGTTGACATCATAAAGTTTTCCTATTAAGTCTTTTTTATTAGGTATTGGATACCTAAAACACTGAAGAACAATGTTTAGAGGTTCATAATTAATGACTAATCCAGGGACACTTCGTTCAATTTCTGCTTGCTTCATGATATAAAAAGCAAAGCAATTCCAATGGGACTTGGATGGCCTAATTAATTTTTTACCAATAGACTTTGAATTTCTTTTGACAGAATTTTAATAATTCAGAGTTCATTTGAGTAGGTCGAGTATTAGTTGGGATTTTGGATGCTTAAACAAAATCAAAGCAATAATACAAATCTGGCTTTGATACCATAATAAATACGCCCAGGTTATAATTAGTTAAAGAAAACAATTTAAACCAAAATGTTTAATTCAGATTCTAATAGGAGAAACAATTATTTAACAGTAGAGGGATTGAAACCAATAAATATTGGCTTTCCAACCATCCACACCAGAATAAAGTTTTCCAAAAAAACCCGCAAGTGGAGGAAGACCTCCCAGGGATAAGAGACATAGCCACAACAGTTACTCCAAAGTTACTCAAGTGGAATGAAATCATTTTGCCATGTGATTACTTGTTTAAAGAGAGATTGAGTAGGGTGTTTTTCAAATATTTTGTGTAAACTAAATGGTTTAGGATTTTCACATGTTTGTTTTTTGCATTAGAATTTCTTTTAATCTTAATAGATATTGTTGCATTATTTTTGGATCATTCATTTCATCTATGATATCTATTAGAAATTCTTTTTTTATTTTTTGTCTTTTGATCTAATCGTATTAATTGTTCAAATTTTACAATTATATAAATTGTGGATT